>PNEQ01011037.1:0-41520 GCA_003012365.1 Medauroidea extradentata | reverse complement strand
TTAACTGGTTTTCAAGTTTTGTATGAAGTAAAAATACGCAAATTTTGACTTTGAAGTGCCATTACGGGAAAACTAGATGAGCTAATTTTTTTCCGTTAGAGGTATATGTACTCTCAAGTAATGTGTACAAAACTAACACTATTTCATACAAATATAAAATTATGTTTTTTCCCCACTTGAACAACCTTAAGCGGTGACCCTATCACTTTATTGAACGCGTCTCTGTCGCTAAGTCCAATGTACTCGTAGACCTCAAATTCCAACAAATTCGTTACATATACCTTGAGAAACAACTGCGTGGAGCGTGGGAAAGCCGAGTTTTAGCCAAGTTTGAGGGCTTTAGAATAATGCTTTCAACGTGTGTGATGTCTTGAAAGTCACATTCACAAGTAGTGTGAAGTGTGTTTTCTTTTCGTAGATAAGCATTGTGGACGCATGTTTACTGATCTCTGAGAAAAAACGTAACTCCGAACACGCTGCACGCTGTTACAGCGCCAATCAGGCGGTCGCCTTAAGGTAGCCGCTTGCCCGGGACGTCGTGTGGTGTGCAGAGCTTCGGCCGTTACAAGATTATTCGAAAACTGCTCAACATGTATAGTAGGACTCTGCTCAGGAATAGCATTAAAAGAACGTTACACGTGCGAATCCCCGTCTAAGGTTCACGAGTAATCATTAAAACTTGTTTTCTATCAGCAAAAAAAAAAAAAAAAAAAAAGTTTACAAAAAGGTTTTTTTTTTTTTGGAAACCAGTTCCCCAAATAGTTTTGTAACACTACACAAATTTTTGTAACATTTACAAAAAAACCTGCACTTTTACAAATTTCTTTATATATTTTCAAATATTTCTGTAAATATACAAACAAATTTTTTACATTTATAGCTATTATCTTGTTCATTTAACGACAATTTTTTGTAGTGCTACAAAACATTCTTTTGGACGCTAGTTTCCAAAAAATTTTTTTAAAAGTATGAACTGTTTTGTAAAATGACAGGTCTCCTAGGTTTATTTTGTTTCAAATCAAAAAATTTGCTCAATAACTTTTATTTTACTAGTTCCCAAAGGTGTTTACAATATTTGTAACGACTTTAAAAGGATTCTCACACCTTCCTTTTATTACCTGACTGATAATGTTCTGATATTAGTTTGCAAGATTTTCCTTGTAAATGTTTTTTTTTTTATACTGTGAGTTGCCGAAAACGGCGATAATTGGGGTTTTTGCGGTAAATTTTCAGTTTGAAAGTCTTGGTGCAGAATTTCCTCAAGGATATAGGCAGGTTATTTATCGTTTATAGTAAGTCTTAAAATGATACGATCGTCACTGAATGTCACATAGAGGCGAGTTTCGGGGAGAAGACTGCACACCAGTTCAGTGTCTAGCGCGCGCTGTGTCGTCCTTATCACTTCCGCACTTCGAGGTCTCGAAGACGCAAAACACGACCACCCAGACGACCCCCTTAAGGGTGTTCAAGTGCGATAAATTCGTAATTTTATATTTGCATGAAATCATGTCAGTTTTGTAGACGATACTTGCGAGTATAGTTTACTCTTACGAAACAATTTTAGCTCTCATAGTTTTCTCATAACGGTGCATCATCAAAGTCAAAATTTGAAAGTTACGCTGCCACGCAAATAGTGAAAACCACTTGACTAACTAAAACGAAATAATTCACAGTGAAATAACATACCATGGGCTACGTAACAAAGTATTAAAATACCCTCAGTTAACTATATTTGTATTTTAAAAACTTACTGAATTTTCAGCTTTTTTCTTGTACTTTTGCAGTTTTTTAAAAAATTCAAAATACTACGCATGGACTTCTAAATGCTTTTTTTGCGTATCTTATGGACTGTTAGTTAACAGTGAATTATTTCATTGAAGTAAGTCAATTGGTTTTTACTATTTGCATGGCAGCGTAACATGCAAATTTTGTCTTTGACGCACCGTTGTGAGAAAACTATGCGAGCTAAAATTGTTTCGTAAAAGGAAACTGTTCTCACAAGTATCGTCTATAAATCTAACACTATTTCATAAAAAAATATACAAATACGATTTTATAGCCACGGGCTCGGGCAGACAGGAATCGAGAAATGAATCAGCCATGGCCGGCATAAAGAAACCATCCAAGTATTCGCCTGCAGTGATTTCAGAAAACCTATATTAGGATTGGCGGCCTGTGAATTAAACATGGATCTTCGTGAATGAGGGGACAGTGACAACAAATACCCCCTGGATGTTTCAGAGATGCTATGAAAGGAAAGGAAAGCATACTAGATAATACTTATTTTAGTCAGACATGAGCCGTGTACGAAACATAATATTCAGCGAAAGTCAAACTTACTGGTTATGTTTCGTCTCCTAGATTTTAATCTACTCTTAAAATATGTGTCCGGACGATCAACACTACACAGGATATATCTTTCCTGGCTCTTGAATGTGATACGAGAGTATTATTTTCGAGCATACGCAAAAGAACATAGGTGTATAGTTTGGAAAGGAAATACCATTACGTTGCATGAGTCAGAGCTCAAGATAACCTCTCAGTGGTGGTGAAAATTAGAAGCATTCTTGTTGTGAATGGATTAAGGGCGTTCACGTGGCAAAAATGCATAATTGTATATTTGCACGGCACAGTGATCGGTTTATAGACGTTGCTTGTGATTATATTTTCCACCTGTAAAACTTTTTAACTCTCATAGTTTTCCCATAGTAACATGACAAAGTCAAATTTTGCAAGTAACGGGAACATGGTAATAACAAAAACCAAGTGACTTACACGAATGAAATACTTTAGACTGAAATTAGATATAAGCAATATGCTAAAATATTTTAAACACATAAAGAGATTCCTTTGTACTTTTTTGAAAAAATCTGAAAATTATGACAATTTACATTTACTTTATGTATGGCAATTAAAAAAAAAAAATTCAAAAGGGCTGTTGTGTGTCTTTAAATATTTCAGCATATTGCTCGAAATATCTCATTTCAGATTAAATTATTTCATTCGAGTAAGACACTTGGTTTTTGTTATTTATATATTCACGTATCTTGTGAATTCTGACTCTTAGTCATGCTGTTATGGAAACACTGTGAGCGCTAAAAAATGTTTACGAGTGGAAAATGTACTAGTCACAAGTAACGTCTATAAAACGAACACTATGTCGTGCAAATATAACATTGTGCATTTTTGCCTCGTGAACACCCTTAACGTGTATAGGTTGTTCGCGATAAATTGAACACGTTTGAAACCTATCATGTCTAAAATAATATTTACAATATATTATTTATTGCGGCCTCAGCCGTTAACTGATGACAACGGTACAATCTATACTATACACTTTGATTGTCACGTAGACATTTTTGTTAATAATAAATTGAGGCAGGAAAATATAATTCAACTAAAAGGGAAGAAAGTAACTAGGGTTTCAAAAGTGCTAACTTTATCCCGAATGACCTATATTGTTCTTCAGTTACCCAGACAACTATTATTTTGTCATAAATTAATATATACAGTAATTGCGTCTATCTCTCTTATGTTCTCACTACTTCCTCCTTCCTTTCACTCAATTCATCTATGAATAAATCAATTTTTATTATGTATAATATATTGCATATATAAATATACTGACGTAATTACATGGATATAGTACAGGTGATAAATGTATTGCTACGTTTTTTGTATAAAATATTTCCAAATACATATTCGAACCGAATTTGGTGTGCACACGTTTTCTACATATTTTCAAGGGTCAAGCTCACATTTCACGTTTTCACTTTGCCTTAAGTGCCATATTTAGAAGCTCATTTCTCGAAAATGTATCGTCTTTAACAACAAGAAAACGAACAGTCGCGAGCCACGGTTTCTTTAAAATTGTTCCTTTGTTATTAACGTCAATAGACCAGATATGGGCCAAATAACAACATGCCTTTATTTACCAGTTACTCAAAAAGGAACTTAAGTTATACCTGCTACATATTCTTCGGATATTCGCCAAGTAGGCATGTTGGTTTACTTTTGTACGCTGTATTATATGCACACCTTGCAGTACACCAAGTTTACTCGCATAGATACTGGAAAGTAATTAAGTATGAATTGGGTTTTTCTGTGACAAGCTAGAGATTACGAACTCTTTATACGTTAATATTCTCAGATTACGATGGCAAGTAACATGCTATGACTGAGAAAGCTGTTATCATTGAATAATTGGAATTCCTTATTGATTACTACATTCATTATTGACAAGCCTCCTGAGTCCATGAATCAAATAATCGTTGAACCCCCTTCCTCCACAAAAAAAATATATATATATATATATATATTATGAAATTTGGTTGCAAGGATTACTATACAGTACTTAACTTGGTAAAGAAACAGAAAAAAATCCATTAAGTCATGAATTGATGTCATTCGCCATATGTTGAGTTCCTAACAAAATATCACACACACTATCAATTACTTCATGAAAATTGTTTCCTACACTCCCCCTTTCTTCACAGCATTTAATCGTCATATTCTTTCCAATTTTGACATCATGCATATTTCTTTTCCCCTGCGTAAGATGCTTTTTGTTCTCGATTGCAACGGAATAAATGTTCCTAACCGTAAACAATGACAATATTTAATATACAATTTATTTCAATATAATTATTGTAAAACTTTTTGTGCTGTTTAGCATATACATCTTCAAACTATATATTTTTTGCTAAATGTAATTAATCCCTCTCGTTACGCTGCCATTGTTTTTGGGTGACTTGTACGTAGAAGAGCTAAGTGCTTAATAGCGAAGTTACATCATTTCAAAATTAACTTCTAAGGTATTTCACCGAAAGTTAAATGTTGAAAATTTAAATCTTCTTTCATTACTTAATGTATTCTACAAAACGCTGTCTGTTAATACACTGTATTGGATATCGCAAAACATATTTTTTTGTGGTATACGTCAAAAACAAAATTTTTAAAATAATGATTGCATGCATTCCCACATTAGCTAGTTAAATTTACTACTTCAAAAAGTGTTGCAATGCTGTAAGAATTTTGTTGCCTATTTCAGAAGTTTACAGGATTTTCGACTTCAGGTTTATATGTAGCCTATACTTCTTCCTTTTTTTACAAGATTAGTTGATAATGAACCAATTATGGCAGGTCAACAGACTAACAAAGTTTCTGCATTACGCAAATATTTTCGAAATTTTAAAAATTTTCTTGTATAATTCATTAAGGTTTCAAATAATGATTTTACTGGCACTATAAAACAAATGTCAGTTACTTGCATAAAAATCATACTGGTGTAATGTTCGCCTTTATTTTTAACTATGGCAATGTTGAGTAAAGGTACAGTAAAGAAACTGTACGACATTTTTTTGCGCACAAAACCGCTAGTGTGTTTCGCATGCCATAGAACACAGCTTCCTGAACAGTCTCCTCATTTATCTTCAACCGTCATGCCACACACGCTACGTTCAAAAACTTATCGTTCCGTTTTCCGCATATCCGTCTTCCGTCGTTCTGATAACAATACAAATAAAACAAATAAACGCTTTCTTTCCCAATGAGCACCGGTACTTTATTCTATTGAATTAAGTTTCTCATACTTGCTGAATAAACTCGTTCCTATCTTTATTGACTGTGTTCGTTAATGTGAATAGACACAGGCCTACGACATGATTTGCACCCAGGATGTGGAGCTGAAATTCTAAGTGATGTAAGGGTCAAACAAACCCAAACTGATTTTCTTACATCAAAAGCAACTATGTGCTAGTGTCATATTGTAAGAGCCAAGTCCCTATAATTTTTCTAATAGCTTTTTATGAGCGTTGAATGATCGCGCGTTCTATATGTCCGCATACTCTTGGCACCTTTTTTTTTTCTTTTACTGGAAAACATATATTGGGCACATAGATAATTTTGAATTGCAACTCAGTAATTTGATAAAACTTGGCCATTGGTTACGAAATAGTTAAAATAACTCATGTTTGTACCATATATTATCATTACTTCCTACCCGTACTCTCTTGGCCTTGCAAACCTCGGTCGGTTTTTGGACTCGTCAGTTAATCAGGTTTTTTAATTATGATGTTACTGACATTACAGACCTAAAAACCAGTTACATGTTATTATCTTTAAAATAGTTTTAAACGATATCTACTGTGGTAATAATTCCGTGTCGCATAAACGAATTACCAATAAGCCTCATCTACCAAGTTTGCAGCCGGGGAGTTTAAATGCAGAAACAAGGTCATAGTTAATTAGTGTTACACTAACACATTTGAAAGAAAACCTCTTAAAATAAGAAGCATTTTAAGTGGAATTTCTGCAATAATACTGTTGTATGAGAAACTTTGTAATTTGTAAAAATTATTTAAACACTTCATATCTTAAACGTAATTTTTAAATCTTTGTTTCCACAATATATCGGCAAATAAATATTTTTGTCTTAAAATTAATTAGATCGCAGTATTTTAAAAAATTACGTAAAGCATTTTTATATAAAAAAATTTTTAACTTGTTTATTGAGAATTAACTTATTTTAACATTAAATTCCCCACTGAAACTGCAAGCTTGATAGGCCTCTTGTATGCAATATAGGCCTAGTAGTTTTTTAATCGTTTTCCGTGCCGCCAAGTGTCTTCGCCACGGGCAGCTGTAAACATGGACACGTCACAAGGACTCGCTAGATTCGCAGGAGCGGAGTAGATGACGTGCGTACTGATATTTGTGAAAGCGCCGAGTTTATTCTCGCTGCGGCTCGCGCGCACGAGCCGGTATTTATCTGAAGAGCGCGACAGCCGCCAGACCTTGGCAGGTAGAAAATAGATTAGAGTTTCGCCGCCCCGCCGCCGCCAACCTCCGAGCGCCACCGTCGACGATCACGCCATGGTCGCCGCAGCCAACCACGTCGCGCCGTTCCGACGGAGGGAACTTCACCGACCCGCTTCCGTCCACAACTCATTAATCTTCAGCGCTCGGCGCCGCAAACGCTCTTCAAATTTCGCCGTTTACCATTTGTTTTACGGGCTGTAGTGACGTAAGGTAAGATATTCATACAACAATGAGAGTACTTTATATATTGTTCTTTAATTTTGATTTCGTAAGTTTACAGGCCTGCTGTGTATTCTGTAAAATGTTCTTAAGCGATGTCGGGAGTTCATATACTTTTTTTAGCATATAAAAAGACTGTAGTGTATTTCACTTTGGTCAAATTTTTTGAATTATATGCGCGAGGGCATACCACAGTATTTTCCTTCGACTCATTAGTTTTACTATTTAGTACTGCAAATTTAAAAGAACAGTCTCCGTACACGTGCAATAGACTCGGTCGAATTATTTTATTGCGTGGCCAAATTTTGTAAACCAAAATAGTTGTGAAAATTATTAGTTTGCTTTAGCAGTATGCGAAATACGAAATACTTGGTAGGCCTATAGTTCCAATCCTACAATGACTAAGTTAATTAGAAAATAATAAATAATTACAAAAATGTAAAGTGAAATGCAGGCAGTGTTTAACCTTTTTTTTCTTTTTTTAATTTTTGAAAGCATTTGTTATTGTTTGGATTGAAATATCATAACGCGGAGAAGTGTTGAGGTTTGCCAGGACCACCGTTCCAACTACTGAACATTTAAAGCGACTTAGACATAACCCGAGCCTTTCAAGGACGGATTTCATAAGGAATGTCCTTTTAAAATGCATTGAAGCAAAATTGTAAAATCTTTTGAGAGTTTTGTACTTTTATTTAAGTAGTATACGCTAAATAATGTTATTTTTGATGGCACGTAAGCACATTTCAATGTGTTTCAGTTTCAGCTAGTTGCTTATTGATTAAGCATTAATTAAAAGCATGCAAACAGTATGATAATTCGCAAATGAAGGTCGTCGCATCATTAATGTCCGTTGTTATATGTGTGCGGTCGCAACATACAAAAGAACGATTGAAAAAAAAAAGTAATATTCCCAGGAGTCAACACCTTGGACGCGATAAGTAAAACGTTATTGTTACGGTTTTGTCTGGCCGACTGCCTGACTTCCTGCGGCGTCGGGCAGCTTAGCGTATCCGCCGTGCCGCGCGTAGCTGCAGGTCGATTATATGAATGGATGGTAGCGTAAAAGGGTGGGATGAATGGAAACACTCGTGTGTGGCGACCGTCCCTCCTCCTCCCTCGCCCCCTTCCCGGGCTAGGGGTGGACTTCTTTACCGCGCCGGACACGTGCACACATAGGATGATCTGGTGACTGCTTCCTCGGTCTTGGTATCCGTTCGTTAGGTCGAGGGTGGTACCAGCACCAGTTTGCAGTGTCGCCTTAACCATAACACGGACATTCAAACTAGTTAATCGGTAATAAGTTAATCGATTTAGTTCTTATATAGACCGAGCGATGGTAACACGCATTCTGGAAGACCGGGCTTAGATACCCGGCTCCGGTTTCCCGAAATCGCTTCAGATTAATGCTGGGAGGGGTTTCTTTAACATAGGCCATGGCCGACTCCTTTCCTTGGTCTGGTGTTAAGAGTGATACCGTCTCAAATGACCTCGCTGTTGACGAGATGTACAGCCAATTACAAATACCTACGTCGGCAACATGTATGTCCTGTAAAATCAATACTCCTGTGTTTAGTATTGAAGTATTTCATTATTAATGTGTAATCATATTGTTGTGGAGTCTGAGGACGTAACTTATGATTTAAAAGTATATTTCTGTTTTGGCTCTCACGTAATACATTTTTAGGGGTTACTGAAAAAGAAAATCCTACTACAGCTAGGAACTGCGACATGCGTGTTCAAAATAGTTACCAAAATAACCACAAGGAACTCCATCATCTTCGATAGTATGAAATGCCGAAACTTCCATTTAAGAACTTTTTCCAGTTCTCAATATTTGATCACTAAATAGGACCAGAATTAATACGTAAAATGAACCTTTTAAACGTTTTGTAGTATTCAAATTAGACCTACAAATAACCTCTTTTCATTGCCACTATTGAAAATAAACTACTAAAACAAAAACAGCAATCTGTCAAACATAACAAGAGAAAACTGGTGTTACCTGAAAATTAATAACATTAATTTATTCAGTAGTTCTTCCGACACATGACGCTAGATAATTCACACATTTCCCTTTTTTTATTAGCACAGAGCTGCCCGGTGTTCTCTATGTTATTTGGTTTCCGCTTTGAAAAATCTGCAGGAGTCTGATGGTAGGCGGATGGCTTGTGTGTGTTGATACGCGCTGATCGATTCCAAAGTGTGTGTGCATGGAAAGTAACCACGAGGCAATCAGGGAAGCCATACAGAAGCATTGGAGGGACACACCCCCGTCACGAGACGTCACATGGGGACCTGTTGGGCGAATCTGGCGTACGATCACGATCACGAGACCTTCCCCCTCCCCGAACTAATACTGACGGGTCTTGCCACGCCTGCGCAGAGACTGGAATGTTTGTTTGGGTGGGGGGAGAAGGGAGGGGGGTGTTGGCCGCGCAAATGCGGGGGAGGCGTGTCGCCGTAGTTGGAACAGGTGGGTCGTAGTAGTTGGCGTGGAGTCGCTCCGGTGCGCTGGTCGTCCGTCTTCATACCGGCTTGCACGCGTGTTACGGAAGCAAAGTCTTCGTAGGTAAGGACCCGACCTAAGCTACGCACCTTCGATGGTACATTGTCCTCGCCGGCCGCTGGGAAAGTTGCCATAAGGAACGCTGGCGCCGCGCTGCTTGACCCACTTAACTGTGGCACTGGCAAATGGGCGGCCTAGCGAAACTTGATTTTGCAAACCAGTTTTGAAACTGTTACGTCATCACCTACGGAGCTTAAATTTGTAAATACTGAAGGCCCCGTGTCACCATTGTTTTTGTAAATATATTTTTTAATACATTAAGATTTATTTTTGTAAACTTCATACTGTCTTGAAATGAGGTTGTTTATTTTATGTTCAAGGTAAAACGTGGTCTCGAGAATGGGGCCGCAGAGTCGTTGGCATCCTACGGAGATTATCCTGCTTATAGTCATTCTAAGTGGTGAGTCAAGTGGGGCTCAGGCCCTCAACTTTCACAATTTTGTACTAACACTTAACAGCCAACCCAAGCGCCAAATTGGAAGTAAATTTCTGAACTGAGGGGCCCGCTGACCCGGTTGTCACTCACAGTACCGCGCAATTATTGATAAGGAATTGGAAGTTCTTGTATATTGCTTAACCAACTTCGAGCAGTTAAACCTTTACTGTAACTGTGCTGAATTTTTAGAGCAGTTTGATGAAGTTCAGAAACTCTTTTGGTTGTTAAAAGATGTAATGGCTGGTCTACGCGAGGCCAGTAGTGAAGGTGGCCGTCTCCCCAGGCCGCCGTGCAGCGTGTAAAGCTTTGGCCGTTAACCAGATTTTTCGAAAACGGCTCATTACACATGAGTGACATGTGCTTAGGAATAGTACTTAAGGGGATGGTGCGTCAAAGTAGTGAATTTTCATAGTTTTCGACATAACCTTTTCCCCTCGCTTATTATAGAAAATCAAGGCTCGATATTCCGTAGATTACACTTTTATACCCCTTACTTCATTACATTACTTCCTTATTTTTGGAGCACTGATTGCAGACAGCGAAAATGCCTTTTCTCTATCTGCCATCACTGCTCCAAAAATGACAGTCTGTGGCTGTGTAGTAATGTAATAAGTTGTATAAAAGTATAATTTCCGGATTGTCGAACCTTTATTTTCGATAACAATCGAGAAGAAAGTTATGTCCAAAACTGTGAAAATTCACTACTTTGGCGCACCATCCCTGTTAAACAAACGTTTCACGTCTGTCTACCCATTTCAATATCACTACTCACTAAATCATATTCTAGCGGCCTAAATAGCGAAAACGTGAATTTTCGCGGCCATTTGTACGAATGCAGATCTTGTCACAGAATCTTTTAAAAGGTATAGGCGTAAACAGTTCGCCTTTATCGGTAAAATTAGGTCATAAAATTATAGGGTAACTTCTGAATGTCTTAGAGGCGAGTCGTCGACGAAAAGACTGCGGTAGTTGAGTGACTTGCGCTTAGAGGCTAGGGTGAGGCACGAAGTGTGTGCTGTCGCGTCCTTACCGCGCCCGCACCTTTAGGCCTCGAACGCTCATAACACGTTCACTCCAGACGGCCATCGTAAGGAAATAATATTGTGAACATAGGCTATTGCAGTGTTAAAAGAAAAAGCCGAATTGTCTGCTGTCAAGACGCCTTGACCAACTGCCAATTCGGCGTGTTTTTCTTGGTTCACTCTTGGTTTGGTGATACGACATAGCACTGCAATGGCATGCCGCGAATGTCCACGGTATTTACCCGCATTGCAAGAATCTTTTTTAAAGACTAGTCAAGGGTTTTAATATTGAGTATATTCCTTGTGTAGAAAAGTTCGTGGCAAGCGTGCAATCTATTTGTTGAGTAGAAGATAACTCTGTTTCAGTGGACGCCCCTGCGACATTTCGCATTTGGCGGACATTCGGTCAACGTGGCTTGCTCTGGTACTTTCCAACCTGCAAATTTGAACGCGTCAAGTTTAATACTTGGGTAGTAATTTCCGCGTCACGCCAGCACATATTTTGGGTTCTTTTGAAATGAAAGTATGTCAGACCAATGAAATACATTCGCGAACCGTACGAACGTTAGTGTAATTACTGGACTTGGTTTCGTCGCAGTTATGTTTTGCCTCCCTGCTACCTGTCAAGTGCATAGACATAAAAGATGCAGTTACATTAATATTAACTGTCTTCGAGTAAACCAGCCTTGAGACGGAAGTCGTCTAAATCACAGGGGTGCACTCTTGTTTAGCGTTTGCGAATGGAAGAACTTCTTGATCGCCAATACGAATGCGGAACACTATTAAATATATACATATATATGTATATGTCGTGTTCATTGTTGGATGATTTGTAAATGTGAAATTTGGAAGCAGTTGTTGTACGTTTTCTCTTCTATGCAGCGGGAAACTTTTCCGGGAAGAATTTAGTTAGTCGTATGAATTGTGGTAGTCTGAATGCACAGAGATGTCTACATAGGCGTCGTTTTATCAGCAAACTTCGGAAACGGTCTGCTACGGTATTGCGAGCTGATATTCATATGGTAAAGGTTTGGTGTATGACCACCACAGTCTGCGGAGAGCAAAACTCTCATACGCAGTATGCTCTGTATCACTGCGTCGAATACTAAGTTCGTTTTGAATAAAAAACTGGAGGCTATATATTTGCAACAAGAGGTCCATTTTTAAGTGTTAACTTAAAAAAAAAAACTTTAAATGTTTGAATACCCTGATGTTCCATTAGATGGTACCACCACTGTTACCCGTGTGGAGTGCAATATTCATACATTTTTATGGATATTGAGAGCACAATAACATGTGATGTTTTCAAGAGTACTGTTAATCACTTAGTTGGACACTTCGGGAGAATAGTCTTGAAATTATACTTTCAAATGCTTATTAATTAATGTTCTGCGTATTGTTTAAAAAGGGATAATGGCCGAAGTTTGTCGGTAGAGCAGCACCATTCTTTACAGGCTACTAAGCACTTGTTACTGTCTTCGCGGTCACCGATAATGTGACAGGAGTAATTGCCGGCTCGTTTTCGCCACTCAAGATAACTGCTTTGCGGCTCTGTTAGCAACTAACTCTATATTTGGATGCAATAAACGTTGGTGACTTGAAATTGTTCAGCTGATAGGTGTAAAATAATTGCATTTGTAAAGTTTAGGTTAAATCGCCTGACCATTTAGCTAATATCCATAGTTAACAGTACCCAGAAATATTATGTAAAACTGTCAACTTTGTCATTGCCTACGTAGTCAATGCAGTAAATGTAACTATACATATTGACTAAGCATTACGTACGAAGATCAAACTTAGTGCAACTTGTAATCACGGACGTAGCCAAACTCCAACGCTCAAATTTAGAAACGATGGTAAGATACTTAGTCTTTAAGAAATAATTCAAAAGTGTATAAGTAATTTTTGCCTGTGAATGTTTTGATAATTTCCCGTCAGAAGGGCAGTTGTTTACACCGAAAAAATGTTAGCAGATATGCTATTAACATTGCTGAAAACACTTAAATGTTTGTTAGGGACAATTATTATATTCCGAAAGTAACTTTTGTTGAATTAAATTTTTCTTTAAAAAGTGAAGAAGTGTTAACATTTCTTCACAAATGTCAGTATAGAATGTGGCCAACAATTTTAAAGCTTTATAAAAACATTAACTTCAATAACACATTGGTGTTGCATGTAATGTTATTGCCTGTTTAAACCGGTGTAGAGCCTTTCAACTGGACAGGGTTGAAGAGACAGAAGTGCACGCTACAATGAGCTGTCATGCTTACAGGAACTTGACGCGAGGTGTGGGAGGAGACAGCGTCTTGGCACAGCGGTGCGTGACACTCGCTGTCAATACCGCTAGTTTCGTAATGCCGCTTGCAGCGACGTGCATGACGTCTGCAGGCCATCGCTGGATATTGTTCTGATACTCCAGCAGAGTTTTCCCAGTTAGGCCAGATTCATTGCAAGTTGCCGTGGACGTTCTCCAGAAACTTGGAAGAGCAACCTGGCTTACCATAGTTCGGCTTTCCTCCCTCGTGATAGTTTGTACAGGAAGATCAATGTTGGCAAGGAATAATTTCTGCCACTAGTTTTGCTGGTGTCTGTAATGAAGCAAAATCAAATGTTATTTCCGGTTTAGATAATTTCCTTTACTAATGAAGTGATTTTAAATCTTAAATGACTACGTAAATTTTAAGCCGAACGTTTTTCACTCTATTTAGTGTAGCTAACGTCAATTTCCTTTTATTATGCCTCTTATGACTTCAGCCAACTAGTGGTGGGAAGTATCCCTTGCCAGTTTCGTCCATTAGGAATTCTGTTTATAATTTGTAGTAAAATTAAAGTTAAAAGTCTTTAACTTTTCCTGGTGTGAAGCTCTATTAGTTTTTAGTATTGTCAAGAGATAAGTGCACTACCCATCTCTGAACTTCCCAGGGCTGTGTTCTATTACGTAGATTTCGTGTCTTGTGAAGTTTATGATATTTTCACGCCAGTTTTAATATTTACTCATGTCTGTGCGTTAGTGTTACTGATATTCTGGCTGGTTTCGAGACATAACCGAGTAACCGCTGATAGGAAAGATTCGCATCTCTGGTCCGCAATTTGACAGTGGGAAATCACTCCTGTGAAAAGTGTTCATTTTAGTAAAATTTTATTACATTTGAGCTATGATAGCTATTTAGTTTTGATCTAGTGTCCGAGAACAGACGGGGACGAGCGGAAGAGAACATAGGCCTAAGTTTCTACATTTCGGAAAGTATTTTCTTGTTTCCTCTTTAAATGATAATTTTGCCTTACTGCAGCGTATCGTAAACGCGTAGAATATTTTTTGGTATTTTGAAAGGAAAGTTTTTGGAAACCCAGTTGCCAAAGAAATTAAACTAAGTTGGCCTTGTAAAAGTTATAGCATTATATTTTTGTACTTACAATACGGAGAAATGAAAATATAAATATGTATTTTGTTCTGAAAATGAATATATTGTTGCTTATTAAATACCTGGAAGGGAATTACTATTACGTGTAATTGTTTAGAGAATTTTGTGGATGGACGAGGATTAGTCCTAAATCCTGGTGCTTGATTACTCACTTCCCTGACTTGCAGGTTTGGTATTTTTTTATTTGTATGCATTCTATTAATAATTAATGGTCTTAACTTTCTAAACTTTAAGGTAAATGTGAAACTCATTTTGTTCCAGCAAAATGCTTACCGAACGGTGTGATCAGTGTAAAACTATATCAACGAACCCGTGATTTTGGTGGACAACAATGTTTTTTTATAATGAAAATTCCTTATATAAAGTCTACAGAAAATTATAGTATAAGTTGCCAAGTTCAGACCACTTGTTTTCCTTCCTGGACTATTGTGGATACAATAAAAAGGTGGTCAATGCTTGCGTATATTGACAGCTGCAATATGCAGTCTCGTAAACGTTCACAAGGCGACAAGGAACTAAATCCATTAACTTCTCAAAGTAAATTTACATAAACGTCTGATAATGGCAATGAAAGGTCCACAACTGTAAGAGTGACACTATGGTTTTAGTGGCATAAATCTGGAATTTTTTTTTTTCTGTGAACAAAGTTGAAAAACTTTTTGGATAGGGAAAAACTTAATATAAATATCCTTAGTCGCATCTGTCAATATAGTTCGGTCTTAGTGCAACGCACTTAATTAGGCTGGTGCGATCGCATAGGCCACGTTACCTCTGTTTTTTTCTTTATTTCTTAAGAATTTGACTAACATAACCTTGCGTTACTATTATATCGCAATTTTGAATTTAAGACATTTAATGTATCTAAATATTTAGTTTAGTGAAAAAAATGCCTGAAAGTTGCGTAGGAAAATAAGCACGAGTTTGTAAATGTTTCACTAGACATTGTACGTATAATTCTTATAGTACGAAAAAGTTTTCTCCATTGAGCTTCTGTACGCCTCTTCAATCAGTGCCCTACTATGTCCCCAAGCGATGGTTCGGGTCTTCGTGTCGGAAATAATTCTCAGCAACTGGGGCAAGCTGTTTTGCAACAGGCTGGTTATTCGGCAGGCCGTAAGGTTTCGAAAATACTTCCACTGCTGCGCAGGCGAACGTCACTTTCGCTCTGCGGGCACCGCTCTGCAGTGGAGATACGGCTCGCTTGATTTAGTTAGCCGTCATTTAGAGGACAGTTCTTGACGAGAAGATAGACTTGTGTTGAGCAAGACTAGACCCCACACTTCCCTCGCCTTCCCAGGCACAATTGCGCTCGTTCCAGTAACTTAAGTTCAAGACGGGAGACACAATTATCACAGCTCAATGTGTAGGGAACCTAGTTTACACACACTCAACCTTATACTTAATCAATCCGTCAGATAACATAGACAAAACTGACATGAATTCTTTAATTTTGGTTAATTAGAAGTTATTCATAATTCATTGGTCCATCACTGAAAATAAATATAAAACATACAAATACGGGATACACATTTTGTACAGTGCCGGTAAAATATCTCTTTAACATGTATTGTTTTCGTGAAAATTTAAGTGCGCAGAATTGCTTATTGGAAGAATTCCACCGAGCTGACTGCCTTCACTTAGACGGAACACTTTGAGCATGTTATTTGCTGGTGCTGTAAGTAGTAAAATGAACAGCTTGAAAAATTGTGTACGGCAAACTTATTTCAAATTGTCGTGTATATGAAGCTGTTAACAAAAAGTGGGTAAAATGTCTTCGAGATAGCAAAATGAACTGGTTTCGTGTTTTGGCATTGGTCTTGTAATTTTTTTGTGGTTGCAGTACGTTGGAAATATAAGGTATATGTTGACATGAATACTAAATAGGCTATGTTAAGTTAATCAAATGGGTTAATGTTTTTGCTAAAGAAAATTTTTAACATAGCTTCAGAGAACAGTAAATTCTCTCTAGTTGTGTCGCTGCATATAACCATCTCTTCACATCTTGTGAGCCGTATTAGGGGTGGGGGTGTTTTGATGTGTTCTGGGCATTAAAAATCTTGTATTCTTTGTAGAAGTGCTCTACAGAACTGAAATATGAAGGAGAAAAAATAACAAACTGTGCTATACATCACCTTAGTAAGCCGCTGCCTCTGCAGGTTTAATTACATCGGCCACTACGTAATATACCGGTACTAGAATCTAGACTTGTTTTATTTAGTATGTAGCCGGTAAACTACTGGCTATGATTTTTGGAATGTTATAGTAATATAATAGTGTTAAATACGTTATGTCTTTTAACACCAGAATCTGTCGACTCTTTAGACCTCAAATAAATACCTAACACCAGAATTTTAGAAAAATTCGTTAACAGCATGCGGTCATGGTTTCTGAAGGAAGTGCACACTTCCACAGAGTAGCAGACCACTCGTCCCGTACTCGGGAGAACCCAGGTTAGATTCCTTGCGCCAGTCATCCTTTTCCGGTTTTCTAAGGATTTTCGGAAACACTTCAGGATAATGCTGGAATGGTTACGTAATAGAGGCCCTGGGAGACACTTCCCATGTTTATCTCTCTCTGCCAAGTCCTTGTGCTATTAGATGGTACGTAAAATACAAAGGGAGTTATTTCTCAGCATTACTTGATTAATGTAACCTAGTGTCTGAATCTAGTAGTCTTCTCGAGAAGTACTAGACTGTCAGTTTGTAAAAACGAGATTGTTGAAACTGAAGACTTCGTGTGACCCTTGCGTGTGATACCGGTCTAGACATTTTAATTCGAAATATTCTTGGACATTATAATATTCCAAGCTTGTTATTTGGGGTTGGAGGGGGGGGGGCTGTCTCACTTGAACACAGAAGTTTTCCCAGATTTTGTCGAGTAGGTCCCTTGCTATTTTTGTGGAGAAATCCTTAACTTTGTTCGATGTCAAGCGTTTGAAAGCCTTGCAAATGTATCCGTAGTTAAGTTAAATCATGCATACAGTTGGGCAGAAATTAATCGAACGAGTACGTACGTAAAACTGTAAACCCACGGCAGGTTCTACTTTACAACAGAGAAGCAACTGTCTGAACGTTGCACGTTTTGTAATAAAGTTAGTTTACTAAGTCACTACACGTCTTAAGTTACCGCCGTAAGTGGTCGTCGTATTTACATGACCCGTGTGTCACAACAGTAGTTTTAAGAGATGTTTGCAGGAAGGTATCGCAATTTTTGATATGTTTGGAAAACATAATATAGCTAGTTTCCAAATTTTTCTGTACAGTGGTTTACTGTCTCTGCGTGTTGACAGTACTTTTAAAAGTGCGGAGTTGGCATTGCCTCGACTTCTCATAGGTTACTTCACCCAGCGCATCCAGTCTTGACTCAACTAAGGGAGTGTCCATTGCTGTCATTCATGGTAACGGGAAATATTTTTTCTCCCTTTTTAAGGTTGTCAAGTAGCCAATAATGGTTCGTGTGCTCATTTGTAAATAATCACCTTGTCTTACGTTTATATGGGTAGTATAACGTGTTGCCAAACTAACCGTCGCAGATGAACTAAATTCTATAAAATTCGCACCCATGAAAAGGTATTCGGTCTAATGAACATGGTTGTCATACTGCTGTGCTGAAAAATTGACAAAATGTGGCCCACTCCAATTTTTTACTGAAAGTGGATTGTAATAGGATTTTATTTATTGTAAATGTTAACTGTATAATTTTACTATTTAACACTACACATATTTCGGCAACATTGCTGTAGTTGGTGCTGGTTGTCGTACTCAACAGGCCCACCCCACGATTATAGACAAGAGTATTATTAACGCGAAAAAAATTTTCGGACTGACTCAATCACATTTTGAAAGAATCCTCCCTGTGCAAAGGGACGCGGTAGAGTAACGCGAAGCAGTCTCGCATGAGACTGCTAACACGAGCAGTCATAGTAGGATGGGAGAAGTTTGCACCCACTTCTCTGGCTGGCAGCATCCCACGGCCGGTATTGTCAGATGCGTGGTCGGAACAGATTCTCCCCTCCCCTTGTCGGCGAGGACGTATAGGCTGCCGGGTGGCGTGATGTGCCGTGGAGCGTGGGGCAGGAGGCGACGGGTCAAGGAGGAAACTTCAACTATGACCCCAATCGTGAGTCGGGCATTAATCAGGCTCGGGAGGACTTCTTGTCGGCCGGCTGGTCGCGTGACTTGGAGGGGCATAACTCCCAGAAGCTTCCGATTGGAGTATTGACAGTGGGCTGCTTAGCTCCCTCAGAGCTTGCCGTTTGGAGGCTGAAGTGGTCTTACGAACAAAAGCTCCAGGGGAGAGGGGTAAATTCATATTAATTTAATAAAATAACGGATTACCGTGATTAAAGCGATCAGTGCGCTCTTCCGTCTGGATAAATTTAAAGGTGTAACATTGTTTCGACAGTGGCTTATGTAGAAATTTGAGAGCGGATCTTCCTAGTTGTGTTGCACAACGCTTATAAAAAATCAGCCGTCAATGAACAGTCAACGTTAAATTGTCCTAAAAGTGGAAAGCTATCGCATTTTAGATATTATAAAACTGTTTTAACAGTCCGTCAAAATACAGTGTTACAACTGCACATTTTTCTGTTGGCATACACGTGAAACTGCCACACACATAATAAAATAGTATGACAGTTAAGTACTTAAAAACGTAATTTCGTTAGCAAAATGTTATAAATAAACTGATGAAAAAGTTGACGCTAGTGTCGAGCAACCGGTCCTGCCTGCCCCCCCCCCCCCCAATCTCGTGGCATTCTCTCCTCCACAAAATGACCCTATCTTAAGCGGGAAACACTTGTGGGTTTAAAAATTTTCAAAATTAGTGAAAGGGAAAAAGGAGCGGTTATATCCCCTTGTCCGTTTCTTGACTTCGATCCTGCATTCTTCCCCCCCAGTGTTAAGATTTCATATGAATGTTACATATTTAATGGGATTGCTAGCTGCAATCTAAACTCTTACTGGAAGGTAAGAATTTTACTAAGTTAAAATTCTCGGGTATTCTTACGCTTTTCTCTGCAAAAACCACCCTCACGCTTTTAGCATTTGAGGTACTGACCAGTCAGATTTTCTGAAATACTTTGCCCATATAGTTGTTTAGTTTCACATTAAAACAATTCTCGTAGTCGTTACGGCGTGATTAAAAATTTTGTATTTTCAGTGTAGGTGGAATACTTGCTAAATAAACTTTATCTAATGTATGACAGTAGGTATTTTAAAATACCCTGTGTAACTGTAAGACTTATAACGAAATACCATGTATTTAACGGAAGTTTACGAGAAGTTGTCTATAGCTCGGAGAAATAGACTAATAATTAGTGTTCTATTTCTTCCGAAATAATCTCGGCACTTCAGTTTTTTACAGGAAATGTACAAATTGTATATCCTTGCTTGTAGGATTTGGATTGTCCCTATTTTATAACAGTAAATAGGATTTAAAAAATAAATATTGAATTAAGGAAACAAATGAATGAATTCGTATCAGTTGTGTAAATTTTCAGACAAGAAATGGAACACGAATACAGTCGCCGCTGGACATGTATGCTACCAGTTCCTACAACGTCACAGCGTTGAATTTTCTAATTAAAACAAAAGGAGTGCACTCGGTCTCCTGGGAACGCGCGGGCAATGTGACCAACCTCTAGCTCGCGGGCAACTTGCTGCTTCGCCTCTAAGCGTGACTCTCAAATTGTGCTAATGTCAATGATGTGGATCCTTCTTCACTTTACAATAAGTTTCCCGGAAATTAAATTACGTTAAGAGCTACGTCACGTCCGCGGCCTTATCAATTCTTTTTGTAATTTGTGTGTTTTAACAATGGAGACAGACGTGTTGTCTTAATCTCAATACTTGAGAACTCTTAATGTGGTGGCACCTTAACGAAGTTACTTACTGTCCCTAATTTTTCTGAACTGCCATTGTTAGAACTGGGTTGTAGAAACTTGTGGAAAACTATGGAGGGCATTAGAGCGGAACGAAATTTATGGAGACTGAAAGTTTGTTAATTATTTCATTCAACTTTAGGTTGTGGGGGAAGCGGAACGCTGTTAGCCCTGTATCATGTTTCTGGTATATGTATAACACTAAGGCATTGATGTTAAGGGCGCGGTATACCGCAATTTTCATCATTTTATTTTTTATTTGTACCGGATTTTTTTTTCTTTTAGACACAAAATGTGACTAAATTTGGCTCTTATGAATTTTTTTTCTCATAGTTTTCGCGTAATGACTTGTTAGTCATATTTTGCATGTTTCCGTTTTAACGACTACACTAAAACCAACTGATAATACCAAACTAAAAAAGAATCAGTGGATAAAGACATTGCAGGCTACAATGACATGCCCATAAAATTAAAGAATAAATATTTTTTGTATTAAAAAAAAAATATTGAGTTTTTTTAAATTTGTATCTTCAGTTTCAGCATTTTTTTTTTAATTCAAATAATTTTTATTCTTTAATTTTGAGCATGTCATTGTAGCCTGACATGTCTTTATCCACTGTAATTTTTTTTGAGTTTGGTATATCAGTTTTAGTGTAGTCGTTAAAACGGAAACATGCAAAATATGACTTCGATAAGCCATTACGTGAAAACTATGAGGGATAAACAAAATTTCATAAGAGCGAAATTTAGTCACATTTTGTCTAAAATAAGAAAAAAAATATCCGGTACAAACAAAAAATAAAAGAAATGGTGATGAAAAATGCGGTAGACCGTGCCCTTAAATTGTAATTATCAGTGTTAAGAGGAATACGCTTGGCGCTTGTCGGATGTCTGATAACTGGCAGTGTTAAATAACTGCGGTTTTCACCGCCGGAGCGAAGTCGCGTCGTTGTTTGCTGTGTATTGTCTAGGTTTGTACAGCAGGTAGCTCGTGTGTGGAACATGGCCGCCAGACTAGTGCGTCATGACGCCAAGGCTGTACGTAAATATACTAGCTTCTAGTGGGTCAGTATTACAGCACACCGCGATGAGCTGATCGGTCGAAGCCATTTTAAAACGTCCATTTCTTCTGAAAGATAAATGACTGATCTAACGAAGTTTTTGCTAATTAGTATACTCGCATGTTTTATCATTTCGTCACATAGACGTAGTTCGGAAAATGCAGGGGAAACGAATATTTTTTAAAAATTAGTCCTTTGTAAAAACAAATTATGTAAATAACGTTATTCAGTTTTATTTTAGAGGTACGTAGATTAAGGGAGAGTTCACAAAATTTTTTAAAAATATTTTTACGAGATATGGTTTGTTGTAGGCATATATTGCTACTACTTTTTACAGTAATGAAAATTTTTTAGCGTTCATAGTTTTTGTATAGTGGCATATTAAAGGCAAAATTTGCATAAAACTGGTTTATAAAAGAAACCAACTGACGTACAAAAATTAAGTTCACACAGAAAAACATTGTCAAGAGCAAAATTTTGCGTGATCAATCTTCCTTAAGGTCGTTAGTCTACATAAAAATTTCTTCTCGTGTGCTCAGAAAAAACGGCTGGCATTTTGCAGCTCTAGTTATTCCAGTCGACACTTAAGAGTAGTAGCTAAAATATAAGCAAACTATTATGCCGTTGCATTATGGTGTTTTTCGTTATGAGAAGGAACGTCTTGTAGACTTCAAACACGCAACATTTAAAATATTTAAAATTTAAAATGAACTAGGTCTACACCAAGGGAAAAAATTACTTGTAGTAGCCTTTTCAGCTATACTGTAGATGGCTCTTGGAACTAGCAAGATTATACTTTAATGAACTTCACGAAGTGTGGTCTTTTTATTGTAATTTTCAGTTGGCTAGATTTCTGTGGGTCCAATTACAACTTCGCTCGCTCGTACAGACACATTTTAACGAAAATTAAATATGGGGTTTTTAGACGATATAACTTGCAACAAATAAAATTTATTTGTTGAAATTTTGCGCAGGTTTATGTCTCAGTTGAAGTAATTTTCATTACCGTTTAGGAATACGTAAACTAAATAAAAACCTCTTCGATTAAAGCAAGTGTCTGTAATCCAAACTAACGTTGCTGAGGTACTGGCGAGCGTAAAACTAAAAAATAAAATAGAACTTAATATTATAAAAGGATTTATTTTTGAGTGAAATAGGAATAGTGATTGAAACTAGAACTGAATTTTTCCGCCAGAATGGAATTAATAGTAGGTGGAAATAGACACGGAGGTTTTGTTAACTACATAAAATGGTCATATTGAGCGTACATGAGATGACGTAGTGTCGCAATGAATGACGGGAAAAGAAAAATAGTTTCGAAAAAAGTTCCCTGCGAACGTTCGTTGCAAGGATTAAATTTCAAATATGTATGTTCGTGACGCAAGATTGAAACGTATTGGTTTGAACTGGATTGTAAAAAATGTTTGTACGTCAGAACGAGCGTAATTGAGACGGAAGCCTACAGTTCTAATTTTATATGGCAAAGATAACTATGAATAGAAACACGAAGATTTCGCTGGTTTACGTCCTTCAGGCTAAAATTCACGGCACTATGTATTAAGCCACCACTTTTCTTCAAAGCTGCTGTCAATAAACTTCGAACTCTCTGAAATTTGGCTCTCGTTTTATCTGTTACTTGTTCTCAAGTCTTCCAGGGCGTTGTCTAGTAATTAGCCAGCCAATCGCAAAGTAACACGTATGAACCAGCTTTTGGATTCTGCCTTATCCTGAAATGAATTAGGGAAGTTTTCAGTGTCTAGCAATGCATCATAATTAAGAGCCACGTAACACAGGATCGTGGCGTGATTTGACTGTGCTCCCCAAGTAGGCCTATGCGTATATTATTTCATAACGACCGAACAGGGCCGCAACTAGAGTCTGTGTCACCCGGGGCAGATACAAATTCTGGCGCCCCCTTCCACCTTACACACATACCACCCATAAAACCGGGTTGGCCCGGGGAGGGGAGGGGGGGTTGTCTATTTGTCCTCCCCTGGGAAAATTAGTTTTTCAAAGTGTAAAATGGTGTTAAATAAGTATTTTCATGCCAAAGCAGTAATTAAACCATTGGTAAAGCATCAATATTTTACAGACAGTATTTGTTTCAGTGAAATGCACAATACCTCTACCAAGCCTGGAGTCTAGGCCATTCTAAATCAGTGTTATTTGAATTATTGTTCAGTAACTTATGAAGAAGCTTCACACGATGAGCTCAGAGGTAAAATTAATATATAATAGTAAGTACCACTGTAAACGGCTTAAGGCAAGGAGTTTGTCAGAATATATTGTGATAAGCATTTGCCATTTAATTAAAGTTCTCAAGATATCATCTAAACAATTAAATAACTCTCAGTGATGAAATTTTAAGACTTGTTTGTCATTAACCATAGCTCAGTAAGGCCAGACCAGAATTACTTCTTTATTCACATCAAAATATGTACAAAGACAAAAATTTTTAACACATGTTACTGTTCGGAAAATGTCTCCACAATAATCAATTTACGGTAGGGAAAAATTCTAATTACTTCTACCACAAATCCATTTAAACATGGTTTTTGCTAGGTCATTGATTATACCTACTCATTTAAAAACATGTTAAACAAAAATAACTCAAAATTATTTAGACATTACAAAGTTTTGAAGCTGGTCATTACAATTAATAGACATAATCCATCTAATTTTAACACAAACATATTAAACCAAACTATAATATTTTATAATGCTTTTCACATCACATTATTTAATCATCAAATCGCACATAACGGTTTGTAAATTCCGTGCATAAACCTGCTCTGTCCATATAGTCTATAAAAATAATCACAGTTCAAATTAATTTATATTCGAAAACAGAAATAAGTCTCATAAGTTAAAACTTGTTAATGAACAATTGTGACGTTGGTTATTTCTTATCACTAGACTTATTTATTGCACTGTGTTTATCGTCGTTATAAAAGTTATTTAAATATTTAAATTGATCTTGCGAGACCTTTTAGCAGCAAATATTTTGATGTCATAGCAAATAGACGATGCTCTCTTGTATTCTATGGAAATAATGCTCGGATTTGACAGTCTATCTTGCCCCATACTATTCCTTAAATAATTTTTCACTATCTTCAATTTGCTAAAGCTTCTTTCATCTGAAGAAACAGTTACAGGAAGAGTTAAAAATATCTTAAAGGCTGTGGTCAGGTTTGGATATCCTTCTTAAAGTCTGTGTTTGTAAATGCGCTTCAAGAGAGTTAGTGCAGGAGCTGTTTTCATATTGTCATCAACTGCTAAGGCGTGGTGTTTAAAACGTTCTACTTCTTGAGCTATTTCTTCTTCATTGATATCGTCTTTGTATGTTTCAGCCAGTTTTTTGGGCTGCAGTCTTCAAAGCCTTCACGTCCACTCACGTCCTCGATGAGTCACGATGCCATGCGCAAATCAGTGCGCGACCTGCTCCTCCTATACACCCCTCTTGCACCTCTCTATCACTCTGCTTACGTTCTTCATGTATAAAGGACACTTTTGAAACTGAAAACCTCAATGTCCCAGTTTTATAACAATAAGCTTCACGTTGTTTCCACTTGTAGATTAAAATTCTGTTATGTTTATGTTATTTCCGAAAATTTTCGAGGGTATAAGTGCAAGCGATTTCGGCGCCCCCCAAAGCTTGGCGCCCGGGGCGTATGCCCCGCTTGCCCCCCCCCCCCTTAGTTGCGGCCCTGCGACCGAAACAAAATAAAATCTGTCCTGTCAGTTTTGGATTGCGGAATAGTAGAAACATTTTATACGTATTGCTTATCTCGCTGTATCATCGTAAATTAATTTAGTGTATCCCAAACTTAACCACCCTAATTATTTCCGCTGTTTGGAGACACATAATTGTTTGATCTCTCTTCAGTTATCTAGTGTACGGACTCTTGTATGATGTATCTCTAGTTACTAGTTTCTGGATAATGGGAGAAAGCATTTAAACTGTTCAAGCGTTAGTTAAAAGTAAATAGGAAATAGAATATAGAACCGTTAACCCTCGTGGGAGATGAATTCAACGCGGTTCAAGTTCCGGCATTAAGTATTACATTGGAAAAGTGTTGGGAGGGAAATTACCTGACAATTTTTTTTTTTAATATCAAACGTTAAGTAAAAATAATAAATAAAAAATTGGACGCATTTGTACAAATGTTAATTTTAACGTGCACACAACCTATCTTACATGAAATTGACTCGACATGCTAACGACTACATCACTGTCGGCGTTTGAAGAATGTCCCTTTATAAACTTACGCTACTCTCGCGCATTCTTATCATGTCTCGACCATAGTCTTTAATTCGTTTCGATCTTTCCACTGAACGTTTCTTTGCGAGGCACGCATAAATTTGTGCGTATCATACGGTAGTTTTTACTGCATGTTCGTAGGATTTTACTATAAAAAATGCGAATTGGACTGCATAGTGCGGTATTTTTATATCTTACGTAAAGCAAAATTTCTTTTGCGCCGTAATAGTTAATTTATATGTCTATATTTTTTCTGTGTAATAAGTCACTTCAGAGCGGCAGACATGATCTTGATATGCCTCGTTACTTAGCCTTGAGGTTTAAAGAATTACCCTTCACACATCTGAAATTTCGCTCGTGATAGGGACATGAGGGCGGTCAGCGACATTAATGTTGGCTACAGTAGGCGTCTCGGCGCAGTAGCTTGTTTTCTGCGCCGCCGTGCGTCTGGAAATTAGTGTCAAGTGGACGGCCGCTATCTGGACGCCGAACCTAATGTAAATAATGCAGTTGGCCTTGTTTCCCTCACGACCGATTACACTAGTGTTCGACCTTCGCCTCCGTGTTATAAACTAGCTAGACGCGACGTAGTTAATAGTCTTGGCACGCCCCCCTCGTTTACTTCCCGGTAGAACTAGACATTTTGACAGGTTCAGTTTGTCGCCGCTGGCAGGGTCATGTGGGTGGTGTCTAGGCTGTGTCCCACACCTTCAGTTGTGTGTGTGTATGTGTGTGTGTGTGTATATATATATATATATATATATATATATATATATATATATATATATATAAAGGATACATGATTTTAACATCTAAGATCCCTGCATTTTTGTTAAACATATTTGTACCTAATTTTAGTAACTATAAACCTCGCAGTTTCTCAGATTGCACCAAAGTATCGTTAGTTTTGTTACAAAATTAAGCCAAAATCAAGCAAATTTTTTTTTTTTACTGATAAAACTGCATTGCTTTGCTAACTTTTACACAACATTGAACGTAGCTATGAAAGAGTAACAACCTCAATTAACTAGAACTAGACTTAAATCACTACTGTGGCCACATAAACCATGTATAGACAACTTTTTCGGGGATCTTATTTTTCTTCAAATATGATTTAATGCTTCGTTCCTTTTTTAGAACATTGTTTTGGGCTTTCGTCTTTCTACTTGGTATGATTATCTGAAATTATGTTGTGCGTTCCTTCTTGCATAACTACGTCCAGTTGTGCATCGCATGAGTTTTTAATTTCGTTAGTTTTTTGCACCAATATAAAAACCTACTTAACACGGCGATCGTGACCCCATTAGTTCAAAGGCTACAACACCGGCAGAGATTATCTTAACGGCATATTAACGGGGTATGATGGAGGGGTTACTGAATACTGGTTTAAAAGTAACAATTTAGGAAATAGTAGTCCCGAGGGTAATAATTTAGTTCTCACTTTAACCTGAGTCACGCATCTGTTTAGCACCTGGTAGCACTTTCGTTGCTTGCACTTCCAATGTAGGACCAAGTCATGATGGATACTCGTGTACCAGTGGTCGAAGCCATAAGAACGGCCAGCCTGATCTCGGTTTTTAGTGTTCTTAGGAATATTTTTTCTGAAACTCCGAGCATTGTGTGCTGTTAGGCGAGCATTGTGTGTTAGGTTCGACCTACCTGCATACTTATGGCGATCAAATTCGAAAACTGCAGTTATGGCTGTGATCTGCTGCGTGTTCGAAGTAAGGTTTCTTTTGGCGACAGTTAAGACTTGACAATAAGTTAACAGTATCTAAAACTCGTTTAATGATGAAATAGTACTTTCACCCGTGCTACAGTTGGACAATCCAGCGTATCAAAAACTCTTACTGTATCTCGAAATGTTATAAAAATGCTTAGCGGAACTGAGACGTGCTTTTAAACGCTAGTATCTCTTAAAATTGTAGAACGTATCCAATATTTCGACGAAATCGCTGCGTTATTGTTCAGAGGCTTGCACATAGGCGAAGAGGCAACACAAAATGCGACGACCGTATCTAACATACTCCTGAAAAGAAGACAACTGGCATAATTGTCTTGGCAGTCACAAGACTGGAAGTTCAATATTGAGGTGTCAAATTTCCATGCAAGTCTTCGCTTGCTCGGGGAACATTGTAATATTTGTGAGTTAGTGTGGAAACGGCTACAGCTTCCAAGTGTCGTCGCTCCGATTTGGTTTGATGAAACTGTTATTGGAGGAAGTTCTGACAATCAGTTGCGGAATCGGAGACACTAGTAGTTGTCGGGAGCAATTCGTATAAGGAAGTGTGACGTACAGGGAAGTGATCGGTTTTGTTTCAATACCCTTATCGTGTAATGCAGAAGTTTCATATGCAGCTTTGCAAAGTTTTGCAGCCGGCTAGCTAAGTATCAGCACAAAGTAAAATCCAGTAATGAGAATAAATTGGAAGAAAGATTGAACAAATTTCTTTACTCTTAATGTAAGAGTATGGTATATTAACTCTGAAATCAGACCATAATTCTAAAATCTCATCAAATATTTAATCAAGCATAAATATTAGGAACTCTTTAGCTACACAGTTTACTAGGTTATGCATGGACTGTTCATATCAGAGAAAAACTGGAATTATTGTACCTAGTCCGCGATTCTTTCCCATAATACTATTTCAAATTCGGACAGAGCAATGATTTTCATGAGCTACAGGACAAGCCAAAATGTTCATATCTTCTAAAATTTTAGATAAAACTGTCAGCATTTAACTTGTAAGACTAAATATTATTATTATACTTAATAGTTCAACATTGTTGCAGAAACTTGCACATAAAACCAGTTTTTAAAAGGATTAAAAGTATAGTGTTTACGGGACTTAATACAGTGAATCCTGTGTGAAGTGTGGTTGCTTGTACAATTATCACTTGATATTTTCCCTGGTGATTCCTTGGTGATTTTTTGTGGGTCACAAATAAACGAATTATAATCTTCCTAGTAATTTTGAGAACATAAAACTGTGTACTATGTTTTCACGACTGGATTTCGTTCTTTGGATATACTCCATTGCGAGGTAGATACTTGCCTAAGAAAACTAAAAAGGATAGTGTGTTTCAGTCAACAGACTACACACGAACATTAAATTCCATAAATGGAATCGGTCAAATAAAGGCCAGACAAATAAGAAATTAAATAAAAACACCTAGACACTAAAGACAGAAAACTCAGGTTTGAGGCCTGCTTTGGCAAAGGGACAAAATATATGAACCACAAATAAAATAAAATGACACAAAGATGAGACTAAACTAAACACAATAGTTATCCAGACGGAACGTTTCGCGAACTGGAATCGGTTCCCTTTGTGGCACACACATCGGTCCTCGGATAACACAGGTGCGACTGACTTTCATTTAGTAGAAAATTAGCGGTGGATGATGTGAAATATTACTGTGTTTATTATTTATCAGTTAAGATTGAAAAATGTATTCATCCCACAATACGTTTAGCCAAGCGGGACAATACTGCATTGACGATACTAACTTAATTTTAGTTTCCCGACCGAACGAAACTGTTAGGTTGCTGACAAACCTAGGCAATTCTCACGGTTTTCGTGTTGGCATACGTGATTTAGACCATACCAGCCCTTAGTTCGTTCGATTTAGACTTTTAGGGCTTTCACAAGCTGTAACGTGTCATCTCTTTCTGTGGTGTCTTCAGAACGTTTTGTAGTTTGGTAACCACGTCGTATTTTCGGTACAGTACGGCTGTATTCGGCTATGAAGTATTAAGTTAGTCGTTAACCCTCACAATGTGCCGGGCAAAGTAAAACAATGCCGGATTCGTGCCGTAGACTCGCAAAGCTGGAATTTCGAAGTCATTCGATCTTACGTTACGTGTAGATAAGCTCGTTCTGAAGTCGTATTGTGTCGTTAGGAATTATAAATAATCTTAATCCTTAGTTATTTCTGACGGACATAATTGATTTTATGCGGAGACTCTTAACTCTTATATAAATATTGTGATGTCACTGAAACAATGAAAATTTGTCAGAATTTTCTTCGACCCAGCACTTGATTACACTGCCGATAATTCTATGCAGTCGCAGTTTGTTTACAGGAACAGAAATCGTACGCTACAAGATCTTAACTGAAGTAATTATTTTGTTGAAAACTAATGAATGTTTTTTTTTTTTGTTCTTAGCAACATTGGTGGTAAGAGTTCCGAAAATTAGTTTCTATATACAGCTGGTCAGCTGACAGATGCATTTATTAAATCGTTAAATTAGTCGCTAAACACCGCCTCAGAATGCTTGGAAGTAATGTTGTTTGTTGGAGTCTTAACTCTGTTTTGTGGGAGTTATGTAACTCAATCGTAGTTATTTGTAAGATTAAAAAATTTATTAAAAATTTACCTAATGCATGCTCTGCTAAGATTTATTGAGTTCAATTTTTTATGAGATTCTTTAAAACTTCACCCTCTCCCCCCCCCCCTACATATCGTAAGTTGTTTAACACGGGCTTGATACCGCATAACGGCAGTCGCTAGCGCGCATTTAAACCACACTACTGTGGTGTTTGCAACATTCCTTGCTTTGATCTCGTATCCCTAGTATTTCTTATCTCTAGAATAGAGATTCGTCGGCTACGTCTTTGTAAGCGTGGTTAGATGAGCAGTTTGACGACGCGACATCTGTTCTCGCGCCGTAGTGCAGTTGTACTGTACACTGTATTGATAGCACAGTAAAGAATTGTAAGTATCACTGTACCGCTATAAACACCTTGTTCGTTTGGTAACGCGGCGAACACTCTTACTCTAAAGGCAGATAGTAGGTGGGCTTGATTCTTTACCACACCCTGCAGTTTGACCGAATTACCGGTACTACCAGACTTTTGATTTATACCAGCTATTGCCCGCGACTTCGTTCGCCTAGTTTTCATTTCACAGCCTCTTTTAAGTGGTGTAACAGTTCAACCAAAGTACTTCGTTATATTGGAGCAAACGGTTAACATGTGTTTCTATATTTAATATATTGTAAAATAATTTTACAACAAAAAAACTGAAAAAAAAAAAATTATTGATAACTTTTAGGAACTTAAAATGTCATAACTGATGTTACTAAATTATAAATCACTGTAAATTATTAATTCTGAAAAATTTTGTTTAATTCCAAATGGTTGGCAGTTTAGTTAGAAACGTCTTGAAAGATTTTCACTTCAATTTTTGGCTACCCCGTTTTGCAACAGTCCTTCCCCACCCTTCCAGTATATATACTTTGTCGCAAACATTCGCGGGCGCACGCAAAACTACGAAAATTTCATAGCTAGCGGATGAATGGTAAAAGAACGCATACATTACACACAATTTATACATATTTAAGGTACTACAGTTAATACATTTATAGTGTTGTATGTTGAAGTAAAAAAATCCGTTCGTAGTCTGTTGGGGCCGCGGTGGCCGAATAGTCGGACCTTTGCCTCCCAAGGTGATAAGGTTCGATTCCCGCCGGGGTCGGTCCCCGGATTTTCCCATGTGGGAATCATGCCGGACGATGCCGTTGGTCGGCGGGTTTTCTCGGGATCTCCTGTTTCCCTCGCGCCTCAGTCATGTCATCTCGTCACTTCTCCACCAGCGCTAAAGACCTCGATGGCATGGACGGTGTTGCAGTGTGTCACACGTATTCTATTTTACGTGAAACCGCTAAACTTATTCATATTATGTTTATATACGAACATAACACCCTTAAAACTATGCTTACATGTTTTCAAAAAATTCAGCATGCTTGTTAGAAACATGATTTTTCTTTTTAATGCTGTAACTTCGAAAATATTGCCTGAGTTCGTAAAGTGCTAAGCGAGAGGAATGCGTTGGTCTTTACTTCATACTATTCAAAAATAAAATGTTGCACGGTCACCGCTTGGTCCCGGTAGGAAAAAGACAGCTAAAACCTTGCATGCCAGTTTGCCGCGCTGCGAATAGAGGCGATATGCTTCTCGTCAAGCGTGGGACACTGGCTCTTAGCCAAGGGCGTCATTTGGAGGTTCGGGGGTTAGAATTTTAAGTGTAAAAAATATATTTTGTATTTTGTTATTTAAATAATGCTAACTTAAGCACATAAAACTGAAGTTTTATTTTTAAAGTTTCTAATTTATACATGCTTAATACAAGATGCAACAAGGTCAACTGTCACCAAAAAAAAAAATCTTGCCCCCCCCCCCCCCCCCCAAGAAAAACCTGAAATGACGCCCCTGTTACCATGACGGTCAACATATTTTGTACTGGCAAACCTACTAAATTATTGAGATAAATCCCAGACTGGCGCATGAACTGTCATGCGTACTTCTTTTTTTTTTTTTTTGTTACGGGAAACTGTGACTTGTTCATATTAAGTTTATTTACGAAAATAACACGCACTTGAAACAACGCTTCTATAATTTGAAATATTTAGGACACATGTTAGAAACATTACATTTGGGGCTCTCAAAATAGCTAAAAATTGTATTATAAATACAGTATTTATAGTTATGTCTCCTTAACTCTGCTAATGACATCTGGTAAATACAGGTTTTATGTATTTCTACTAAAATTGTATACTGTTTCTTAAGAGAGTGCGAAACAACGTTATGAAAGATAAGTTTATTACTGTTGTGTTGATTGGACCAATGGAAAAAGGGGATAGGCAAAGAAGGGGAAGGGGGGGGGAGCAAACCACAATTCTTGCCCCGGGCGAAGGAAAAGCCTTCCGTCGACCGTCACTGCGTCGTCGCTGTTGCCACTCCGTGCTTTTCATGCGCCAAACGTGGAAATTTTAAACCGGTATACACAAAGGCCTACGTCTTTGATCACAGCATGTGATTTACAGTAAAGTTAATTTTACGGGACCTATCACGCAGTGTGAAAAGCAATTTCGTATGGAAGTTAAATACCCCACCTGCAAGTTGTCCATTTCATTTCCTGCAGGGGATGTGACTTCTGCCAGGCGACCTTGACGGGCGAAACGTGCGTGCGTCACGATGTATTTCTCCCGCCGCGAATTTTTAACCTTTCTCCGGTACATTCAACATACAAATGAGGAGGAAGCTACCGTAACTCTAATTGGAGGTGTCGAGTGTCGACTACAATGCATTGAATGAAATTGCGGCTTATTGAAATAAAAGTACTTTCTCTGGATATAAAAAGTTTGAACAATCAAATTCTGTGTAGACCTACTAAAAATAATTTGGCACGTAATCATTCTGATTTTATGATCGGATCTGTTCTCATTGGGCTTAAATTGCTGCAAGTGTTGCTATCTGTAAAATGCACGGCCTGTAAAGGTTTGTAGCAGAGTTCACATGTTTTTACATAGGCCTTAAATTAATTTTGTGACTGAAATTTTGCTCCAGACTGTTAAATAGCACCCAACCTTTTTGTTTAAGTTATAATTTAAAAGTAATGCATAACTGTAAGTTAATTGGGGATTTTTTTTTTTCAGAGATAAGTTTGCATGGTTGAAAAAAGTTTTGGTACTGTATTAATGTGATCATTACCTATATTATATACAGATATTATGCTGACAGAATTCTTGTGTATGGATTAATTTTACAGGTTCCTTTACGGTACAATCAGCTGCCACTGATGGTGAACTAAGGCCTTTAAAATGTTTTCTGCAGAGCACTTCATCAGTGTCGTGCAACGAAATGCCAGGTAAGATGTCATAGTTGTAATTCTATCTTATTGGAATGAGTTTTGTAGTTAAAAATAACATTAAGACTGGGTAATCTTAAGTTACTGGTTTTTGAAGACGCCTGTACACTTGTCTTCTGACTCACCATTGCCATTAAGTTGCATAAAAATTGCAGCAATCTGTGGTACCTATTTTGAATAATTAGCTGGTACACACATGCATGTAAAGTGCAGTAATAAATGTTAATTTTCTAGAGTGGCTTTGGTCTTATTGTTAAATAAGTTGTCCACATTAAAGTGCCTTTCAAATAACTGGCTTCAGCACAAAGACCGAGGCCTAGATGTGGTTCTTAGAGTTTGTCTATTGTGAATGCAAAGGTTGCATACTTGGTTTTCTGATGGCATCAAATTGTGTGAAAAATGTAAAGGTATGGCACAGTTTCTTGCCATGGGTGGTGTTTTGAAAAAGACATAGGCCATAAGAGGCTCCAAACACAACTAGATCCTTGGGCAAGCATTCACCTGCAGTGCAAGGGAGTTAATTTGCAGGGCTCGCTGAGAACTGCACATGCTCAAAAGACTATCTGTAAGGTTATTCTAAAGCAGTTCCATCTGCATGCGTGAAAGGTGTAGATTCTACAGGAGCTAATGCCCATAGACCATAAACGTTAATACCAATTTGAGGAGTGATGGATTGAATGGTGAGACAAGGCAGCTGTTCATGAATTTGTGGCATTGATACTTAGATGTTCAAAGCTATCGCAGCAATGTTATCCTTTGTGGTCACGGGTGCAGAAGCCTTAATGTCTTTTCTCAAAGTTGGAAATGTTGTGCTACTCGAGTACACGACTATTGTGGGTGCTTAGACTGCATGCCCTTTGCACAGCCTATATGCATGATATTTTTAAGACCCAAAAGTATGAATTAGTATGGTCAACCAAAAGTGAACATATTAAAGAATTGTTTGCAACAATTTTTTTTGGGGTCGTACACCACAATTTGTCTAGCTTGCAATAAAAACTGAACCTATCTGCAATAGTTTCTGGCAGCCCACAAATTGACAAAATACATTGAGTAATAAATACTCGATCTGAATTTGTGGAACACATTGGAGGACATTACTGAAGTTAGTAGGTGTTTAATTGTTAGGTGAACGTAGGTCTAATATTCTTTGTAAAACGTGATAAACTAAACAGCTGCCTCTGAACAGATGCCAACTGTTACTGCCAGCAAGAATGAGGCACCTTTGTGAGATAGTAAATAACTCTGTTTGTGGTGCCACTTTGTCATTGCATGTAGTCTACAGAAACTCGTTTTGATTCAGATTTAAGTTGACCTTAAAATTTGTCATGGACGTTTTCTCCTATTTTGCAGTTGTACGTGAATTGCCAGAAAGACTGCATAAAATGTTCCTGAACTTCAGCGATGTTACAAAACAAGCAGTGTCAGCTGGAATGTTGGAAATCCTGAAGCCAAATGTGCTCTCCCAGTTGCCATCTTTCTTCATCAACCTGATACCAGTGAGTCTCTGTAAAATAAAATTATGTTTAGGCTATAATTTACTTGAAGATTATTATGTGCAAGCCGTAGTTCTGGAAGTTAAATTTGTACCATTCCTAAGATTGTGGATAGTTGATATTTACTGTTGATGTGAATCTTTTGCAGATGAGCAAGCTGTCAAAACTCAGTGGTTCAGGTGTAGGTGCACTTATAAGCAGTGACCCAGGTAACCTGGCAGTACTAAGGAAGCTATCGGTGCTGCTGACTAATCATGAAATGTGGGCAGGATTTATAGAAGAGGTACTTTGAACTTGAATGTAGTGTTACCTGTATAGTTTTCTCTGGTATAGATTTCATACCTAGTCTTCAAGCATAATGCAAAAATGTATTAAGTAAAGCTAGGGCTGTGGAAGAAATATGTGGGCTATACAAGGCATAGAAGGTACATCAAAAACTTAAATAAAAGCTTGGAATGGTTTATATTATACAAAACAATTTTTGAACTCATTTCATACTGTTTCTGGATCAGCCGGATTAAATTCTTCTATTCTGTTCTCCCACCACTAGTCCTTTATTTACAGTCATCTGCTTATCCTTTCACTCCTCTTGAGTCTGTTCCTCCCAGCTCTTAGGTTTTCTTCTACTGTACCTTAATTTCAGCGTTTTTCTCAGCATGTCATTAATAATTCTAATACACACTTATGCCCACCACGTGTTTTTTTTTTTGCTACCAAAATAAGCTGCCTTCAAATATTTTATCACTTGTATTGATATCAGTTTTATATAAATATACCAGTAAATCATTTGAGCATGCAAAGTGATCCTTTGTAATAATGAAAACTCAGTATTGAGGCATTACTGTATGTATGACTGTTAATAAAAATAATTTTTAAATAAATTTGCACTTAGAAGATGCATACTAGGCTATTTAACTTACTGGTGCCGGCACATATTAGGATAAATTAAATTACCACCTAAATTATAATTACTAATATTTTAAAAGAAACTAAGCACAGTATTTAGTCATTTATTTTCCAATTTGTGAAATTTTTAAATGAAGAAAGTGAAATTGTGTAAATTATACTAAAACAGTTTCCTTACTGTGTTCTATTCAATTCGTAAGATACACGAATTAAAATGCTTGTATCTGATGTAATTCATAGGTGAAGAATGGGATCTTTCCCATGGAAAGTCAGGAAGTTCTTGGCCAAATGCTAGCGTTGTATCTACCATACCCACACAACTGGACATACCACAGGTTCAATGAAACTCTTTCTGTGGGGACACCACTCATGGCCCACCTGCCACCAGAATTTCTTGACAGCCTGGATGAAAGTGCAGCACCAAAATTGTAAGTCTTGTAGTAGTTCAACTGTGCTTGTTGCAAGGCAGTTTTTCTATCTAGCAGTAAACTGTGGGAATAACGTGGAAATCCCCATATTTCTTAGCATATGGGCAGAGCTGATTGTGGGGGAGGGGGGGTTGTACTAATGATACCAAAAATGTTAACTCTGGAATGAATTAAAAGAAAAAAGGGGTTTGGGGGAAGCAGCACAACTTGTCTTGCAGTGGGATGTCAGCAGAGAACTGTCCCTTCTGTTAAATCTGAATTTAGGTAAATTATTTTAATATGTGAGAAAACGAACAATAGATACATAATAAAAATACTATACATTTCCATTCAGCTGAGTCTAGTGAATGGTTTAGTGTCCATTCTCGAATCTGCTCTATGAATTTAGATTGATTTTGATACTATGTACTTTAAAAAATTTAACAATACCTGCTTCTCACTCAGCCTTGATGTGTGCCATTTCTACACATATCCATTCTTCATGTGGTCTACACATTATGGAAGTCGCATCGGTAATGTCACGTTTTCGCTAGTATCCACCTAATCACTTTTATACATAGGTAGCTCGTAATTTTCTTTGGTGGCGCTCAAAACTTTATCACGGTAATCGCATAATAATGCTGAATGTAATTAAAGATTACTAGGAAACATACAGATAATCTCTTAGTTTGAAGAAGCTGATTGTAGTTAAATAACAGTCCCTGTTAACAAAAATTAACTCTGCTTTTTTGAACAAGCAAAATCTTATTTAACCTTTGCTTTTCTGGCTATTTATTTCTGTGATGTGGTACCATTTAAGAAACATGAGGAAGAGATTAGTTTCTGGAAAGCCTGCAATTTTATTGCCGAGTCAGTTTTACTGAAGGAAATTGGTCTTAAACAGCAAATACAGTAAAAAGTCTTAATACCTAATTTTTTATTACATTATCTCTATTACAACTCAATTCTTCGGAACTGAAGTCTTCAAGAGGCTTTATTATACCTACCAGCGGTTTTCCAATGTTTACTAAAAAAAAAAAAAAAAAAAAAAAAACTTAATTACTCCCATTGTGCAAATTAAAATAAATGCCCTCACTCCCTGCAATATTTGACGGGGTAATGTTGCTTCGGGAAATCTCCCTCTTACAACTTGTAATTGCATAAAAACACACTTGCATGTAAAATCACTAAAGCTATCAACAACATTTCTTAATTTAAATGGGACCTTAATATTGGAATGTACTTAATGTTAAAAGATAATTGTGAACAAATTACTTTAGATGTTATTCACACTTGCCAGTCAATGCTTTGTTGCTTAGATTGCCAGTGTGGAGGAAGATACAAGGGAGACACTAACACTTCACTTTGAGTAATATGATGCAGTGTACCTTCCTAATCAGTAGATCACGAGCAGAGTTCAGTTGGGCACAAAATTATGTGTGCATGGTTTGAACAGCTATACTTTTTGCTTGGTTTCTGTTCTCTTAGAGAATGACTATGCTGTTAATCATGGTTTTATTTTACTTATGAGTAACTTTATAACAATTTGTGTTCGTAATTCTAACCACAAAATTACTCAATGTACACATTTAGTTTAAAACATAAAAACACTACTAGATGTCCAGGTGGTAAGTAAAAGTGAAATAGACCTAGCATGCCTTTATTTAAAGTAATAAAACTGATTGCAAGGAAGAGAATTCAGGATAGAACTGTAGTATACTCTGGAACCTCAGCGAGTAACACGCATAACGAACACAACTCACTGAATCACCACGTCAACACGAGCGTGGTGGAAGCGCAAGTCATCACTCGACTCTGGTCCCACCATAACTGACTAAACACTCTCGTGCACACAACATTGAGTACTGCCTATATAACCTAGAGTACACTACACTCCTCCCTTCCAAGAGTGTTTCATACACCACAAATACACATTATTTAAGAACACAATTTAAGGTAACAATTAATCTAGAACGTAATCTTTCAATTTCCCCGTCAACTGCAGCACTCTGCTGGAAACACGATGCCCCTGTGGAATGGTGTGCTCCCACTGCTGACTGGTGCACTCCTGCTCCTCAAATCCTCTGAATGGGTTGGTATCGTCCTCGTCCTCTGCTGTGTCAGTGTGATGCTCTGAGGCTGGTGTAACCAGCTGTTTGCTATTGCTGGGAGGTGGGTCTTTCGAAGCGCGTTGCTGGACAGGTGCCGTGGGTGCCTCAGGTGTACTCTCTGCAGGGTTGCTAGTAGGAACACCTCGAGCCCTTGCCTGGTCTGCTTTGTGCGGTTTGCACACAGGGCTCACTTGTGCCCTGCCCCGCTCTTGAGGGAAGCTGCTACTGCTTTCATCTAGTGCCTGTTGGGGTCCTTGTGACACGCTTATAAATGCCTGGTTCACTCTGCTCTTTGTGCAAAAGCTGGTCCACATGGCGCCTATGCTCATTCCCGGTCTCGTCGGTGATCACATGTATGCGTTGCCCTTGTGCTCCGGTGATTCTCCCGGGTAACCATTTGACTGTACCACCATAAGCTCTGAACCACACTGAATCGTTCACCCGGAAACTGCGCTTCTTGCTGGTGCCAGCGGACTGTCCCCCTACATTGGCTGTAGTTGGGCGTATCTGGTCCAATGCTGTTCTCAACGGCCGTCTCATTAGGAGTTCAGCAGGTGTTTCCAGGCTTCCTGCAATTGGTGTGGTGCACACAGTGTAAATTACTCTGGCCAACCTTGTCTGCCAATCGCCAGTTCCCAGTTTCTTCAACTTTGCCTTTACTGTCTGCATCTTGCGTTCCGCCTGGCCATTGCTCGAGGGGTGGAAAGGGTTGCTCGAATTGGCCAGACCCCATTCCTCCTCGCAAAACACATCTCTTGGGATGTGAAGGCCGAACCATTGTCTGAAACGATGCATTTAGGTATTCCGTGAATACTGAAAATGTCCCGCAACTCTTGGTCTACTGCTGCTGGAGATGCTGAAGGTACCACTCGCCTCTGGTCATTTTGAACTAGCATCTGCAGCAATCAGGAACACCTTGCCTTGGAAGGGCCCAAAAAAGTAAACATGGATTCTTGCCCGTGGTTGGGTTTCAGGTTCCCAGCTAACTCAATGTGCTTTAGGTGGGTCAGCTCGGAGTTGCCGACACTGTTGGCACAGGCCTACAACCTTCTCGATGCTTTGGTCCATCTTGGGCCACCACATATAACTTGTGCTTATGCCTTGGACTTGACGAAACCATTGTGCCCTGCGTGCAACATGTCCAGCAACTCTTTCCGCAACCCGTCTGGTATATCCACTCTATTCCTCAAAATGATGCAGCCCTCGTAGTGACAATTCTGCTCTCTGGGTCCAGTATGGTTGCAGATCGTCTGATATGGCTGTGCCTTCAGCCCAACCCTCTCTAGTGTTTTTCTTGACAATGCACAGCACTGGGTCTGTCAGTTAGCCTTGCAATCCGTGTGGCTTCGATTGGAGGGTCCGGGAGCGCTTCTAGCAATAACACATCCCCTACTGCCGGGATATCTCTTTTTGGCGTTTCGAACGGTAACCGGCTTAACGCATCAGCGTGCCCTATGCTAGGTCCTGGCCTGTAAACAAGCTCATAGTGAACATGGACAGCAACAAGCTCCACCACAACAGCCTCTGGCAAAGGATGTCTGGCGTCTGTCGAGCTGGATCTAGCAGACGTAAGAGGGGCTGGTGTCCTCTTCATTTGCCAGTACTGCTCCAAGGCCATAACTCTGAAGCATCACATGTCAGTACCACTGGCTTTGCTGTGTCGTGTACAAAGACAGCATCGGACTGGAAGAGGTCCTTCGCGGCACAGAAAGCATTTTCATGGACCTGCATCCACTCCCAAGGCTGCCCCTTGTCAAGCAGTCGATGTAAGGGTTCTGCTACGTTGACCTTGCCATGCAGGAACCTTTAGTAGAAATTAAGCATACTTAAGGACTGGCGTTCCTTCCTGCATGTGGGGGCTAGTGCACAGTGTATGGCTTTCACCTTCTCGAGTGTGGGGTGAAGTCTAGTACCATCCACTCAGTAGCCAAAAAAGCACTTCGGTTTCTTCAACTGCAGTCCTGCTGAAACACGTTGAAGCACCTGGTGCACCTGGGATCAGTGCTCCTCTTCGTTGGACCCAGTAATCAGAATGTCGTCCAGCAGTACGACCACGCCCTGTACTCCAGCCAGTAGTGTTTCAATTAACCTCTGGAAGACAGCTGTTGCACAATGGATACCGAAAGGAAATAGTTTCACTTTGAACAGTCCCTTCATCGTACTGTCAGCAAGTTTGCAGTTTCTTCGTCAACTGACACTTGCAAATATGCAACAGCCAGATCTAACGCGGAGAAAATTTTACCCCCGGCAAGGTTGGAGAATGTCTCAGTTTTTGGTAGGCGGGTAAATCTTCTGGCACATCCTATTCACGTTACATTTGTACTCGCAGCACATCTGTACTGATCCATTAGCTTTGCAAACAACACAAACAGGAGTGGCCCAACTGGAATATGCTACTGGCTCATAGACCCCTTGCTCTACCAGCCTGTCTCTCCTTTCCCACAGTATCTGGAAGTGCGAAGGGCACTGAATGGCATTTTCGAAACACTGGCTTTGGATCTGCTGCAATCTGAATGGTGACTGGTGGTCCAGTGTACTGTCATAACTCGGTGCTTGCAAACACGTTGGGGTGCTGATTTACCACTTTTGCTGCTACCTACATCCCCAAGGGCTTCATCCAACTGCGCCCCAAAAGACTTGGCCCCTTCCCATCACCCACCAGTAGTGGTAACCTGGCCCATGCAGTGCTAGTCTGCACCTGAACACCCATGACCCCAAGCACGCGCAACTTCTCTTGAGACCATGTGTACAGCAATCATTTGGCCTCACGTAATACTGGTTTTCCTGGCAATAAAGCCTCAAACGTGTCATTGCTGATGATAGTGTGCCCAGCCCCTGTGTCAACCTCCATCTCTAGCGCACGTCCATCCAATTGCACCATCAGTTTTGTGGTTGTCTATGGGGTGCTAATGCCTGCAAGTTGTAAAAGCTATACAGTCCACTCTCGTCGTCTGCTGAGTCCCTGCGGCCTATGTTGTACGCAGTGTTGCTCGGATCCCGATGCGGCTTCCGTTGTGTGCCCGGTTTGAGACTGTTCTTTTTGGAAATACAAGCCCATTCCAAGTTGTAAGGTGTTTGGCCTGGCCCACCCTTAACAAATTTCCAAATTCATTCCTTATGTGTGATTGTAGTAACTCTTTTGGCTTAAAAGTAACATAAACCTAAACGTAATTCTCGTAATTTAAAGGATGTTTACATGAATATTTCCCGGCGTCAGTATAGGTCTAAGGGAGTCCCGAGGTGCTTTATGAGAATTGGT
>PNEQ01011027.1:0-13288 GCA_003012365.1 Medauroidea extradentata | reverse complement strand
AAATAATAGTGATTAACTAAATTCTTCAAGATAAGCTTCAAAGTTAAAAAAAATTGTCTATGATTCGCTCGCTTATAAAGACGAATCCCCCAAATCGATTTCCAAAAACTAAAAAAATCCTAACTTACTATATTTAGAATCGCATTTTCTTCCTGTTAGTAGCGAACAGGGACACTTGAAAAACAATTTAAAAAAAAAAACTAATTGATGTATAGAAATTTAAAGTACAGCATTACTAGCAGAACTTTTCATAAATTTACTGTAAACATTTAAAGCTCAATATATTAAATTGTTTTACAGTTCTGGTGTGTTTAAAATAAATGATTTTTGGGGACGGTTACCACAGCACTGCGTGGCCTGAGCCCTCCGCGTATCGTCAGCCGCTGGGAGCGACACCAACGAAAGAAAGCGCGGGAACTCGGACGGAGCCCTGCTGAACACTGACACTGCAGCGGGAAGGCAGTGTTGAGTAGCTGTTTCTCGTCACGAGCAAGTTCTCTCGCTGACCACTAGAGGCGTTCTCTGTCAACACACTAAGGACGCGACGGTGGAATTCAATGCCAATATGAAAAAAGTATTAATTTTAAGAAAACAAGTTTTAGGACAAATGATTTTAGGATAAATTATTTTAGGACAAATGATTTTAGGACAAACACATTTTAGGACAAATGACTTTAGGACAAACAACTTTAGGACAAATGATATTAGGACAAATGAAATTAGGACAAACGATTTTAGGACAAATGATTTTAGGATAAACGAAATTAGGACAAAGGATTTTAGGATAAATGCCCTTTAGGACAAACGAAATTAGGACAAACGATTTTAGGACAAACAAATTTGAAAACTGAATTGTGATTTTAGGACAAACAAAATTAGGACAAATGCCGTTTAGGACAAATGATTTTAGGACAAACGATTTTAGGACAAACGATTTTAGGACAAACGATTTTAGGACAAACGAAATTAGGACAAATGATTTTAGGACAAACGAATTTAGGACAAACAACATTAGGACAAATGAATTTAGGATAAATGACTTTAGGACAAACGATTTTAGGACAAACGCCGCGCCCCCGGCCACAGACCTGGAAAACCTGGAAAACAGGGAAAAGTCAGGGAATTTGAAAGTGGTCAAGGAAAACAGGGAATTGTCAGGGAATTTTGTGAGAGGCCAGGGAAAAATTTCACATATAAGCCTTATAGGGGGAAAAAATAATGATAGCTCTTTAGTGTTGATAAAATAGTTATAGTCTGGCTCGTGTAATTTTTCCATAATTCGACATTTCTCTTCTGAAAAATATGCCTGGCAGTTACATTGTTTGGAGCTTCAAACCTACCTGGCTTCCTGGAAAAGTACAGTCTCTACAATCCTGTTTATAGACACGCTACTCAGAAATGAACTGTCAAAATATGGAATAGTTACGTCTGATAGATTTTAAGTGTTTGTGTTCTCATTACGTTTTTTTAAACAATCGATGGCAGGATAGAAGTTTTTGGTTAATATTTTTGTTTTCTCTTGCTAAGTAAGTCCAGTGCTTTTTTTTGAGTTTTCTGAATCCATGTATCATAAATATGACACAAAGTTAAATGTAACATGCATGTACAGTTTACTATGCCAGTACAGTATCTCTAAAAGGCATTTACGAGAAATAGTCCGTTACAATAAAGTGGGAAGAAACACTTGGATGGCTGTTAACAGCTATGGTTGTCAGAACCGATGAGGGGTGAATTATGAGTATGGAGCAGCGCCGGACGGCAAGGGCGGGTGAAATGTAAGATCCCTAAAAATCAGCAACCAACGATATAGTCTGGCACAATTACAACATGGGAAAATCCTAACTAACCGTGTCAGGGATCAAACTCGGATTGCCTTTGTGGAACGCTACTGCCTCTACAGTTAAATGTGTTATTTCTGTAACATGCAGAGGTAAACTTGATTACCGTTCATGTCAGCTTCAATTCTGGCAATATTTATAACAAAGTAATACAGAAGTATGTTAGCAAGTGATTAGGAATGTCAGTAAAGATTGAATTGTGAAACATTTCATTGGGACAATTTTGAATTAGCCCATATGCATTTTGTACAGACAGTCAGGGAATATTTTGTTAATAGTCAGAGAAAACCTGGAAAAGTCAGGGAATTTAATTTCCAATTTCCTGTGGCCATCCTGAAGTAGCTGGGCCCGCTACGTCACATACGCCACTTTTATCCGTAATATATTCAGTTTTTAACTGCTCGACGCTTCCTGCTGATGCGGAAGGCTGATAACGTGTCGCCTTCGGCTTTTTTTTACGTGCACGTGTGTCTCGTCTCTCTCTTATGTCCCCCTCCCCCAGATGCTTCCTTCTAATGCGGAAGGCTGATAACATGTCTGCTTTTTTTTTAGTGCTCTATACTCCGTTAGTGTGATAAGCAGCTACCGGCTTGTAAAATGATACATCTATCTTTTGTAACATAAGAAAGCAAACTTGCATCCTGCCATGCTTTTTTCTTTCTTTCTTGTTTTCATCAACTTTAATTTGTAACACACACACAGTCGCCTATTGGAAAGAAGGGATGGTAGAAAGGGTGGGCGGAATTCTATTTTTAGAGCAACGGTGTGTGCTTGCTTGTGAATAAGATGGGTGAGGTGTCAAGGGGGAAGAACTTAACGTGGCTGGAGATAGAAGAGGAACCTCTCTAAGGGTGGGGAAGGGGATATAAGCTATGAGGTTGTAGAGTTACAAAAACTGATTAAAGTACTGCTTTACATGCTTATGGCAAGCACACTTCACAGGATCTCTCAGTGAGTACCTCTACAATACTCATAAAATTACATTTTTCCAAGGAATTTTTTTGTGTAATCTTGTATAGTACTGGGCTTTTTGATTGTAGGTAGTATGTAATCATGAAATATGTTTATTATCGGATGAGAATTTTCTCCACACATAATTTGTGTACTGCATGAAATTGTAAATTTAATTTCCCAGTGTAACAATTGTATTACTCTGAATTTTTGACATAAATTTAAATTAATTACTTTAGTTTGCAACTGTCTGTTGTAATTTTGAATTAATTATTTTATTTCAACATGCAGGATTAGAGTACGCAAAGTATATTGCTTATATTGTGTAAACTATGTAATGAATCTGTGTTTCCTGAGGTAAGACGTTTTTACACAAATATTTTATTCATGTAGTAGGCCTTTTAATTTGTCGATTGTGAGAAGCCATAAGTTAGGTATTACTGTAAATTTCTTACCGTCAAAATGTACTTAAGAGTTGTAACTTTCAGTTCTAATTTTTATATTATTATAGGCATACTTAATAAACTTGCAAAAATAGAGCACACAAATTATGTTGTTGGTGTGTTTACTATGCAATCAGTGTTTTCTGAGGCATGTATTTTTCATGCAAATACAGTAAACTCCCGATTATTCGTGTTAATTGGTACTGCACCATGCACGAATAATCGGGAAACACGGGTAACCCGAAAATAACACATCTGTTAATATAAAACTGTAAAAAAAAATAATTTATATTTAATTAACTGAAATACCATAATGAGTAAAGGTTTTTCCTAAGAACAACGTATTTCACAACGTTTTCACCGAATTAAGTAAAAGTATATCTGGGGTGCACGATAAAAAACGAGAAAAAGTTATGTTGAAATTTCGTTAATACACTTTTGCACAATCTCGTTAATCTATTCTTGCGCGCAAGAGTTGACAATCTTATGTTTAAAAAATTTTATTTTTTACAAAAATGTTTGGTTTTTACAGTGTTCAACATACAGAAAGCCGCACGGATAATCCAAAAACCGGTTAATCGGGGCACGGATAATCGGGAGTTTACAAATCGTAGACGTATTTTGGACATACATAATTGCAGCAAATGGTTTGTCACACACAACCGGATAATACTTGCAGATTAGCAAAAGGATGCTTTTGGTTGTTTACTTTTCTGTTTGTCTGCATGTATTGTCTGGTTTTCTTTGACTCACAGTTTTCTGCTATGGCGTTTATCCATATTATTGATTTTATTTTCAACTTGGTCCATTGCAAGAATGGTTTAGAAACAACATAAATGTTATATTAGTAGTACATTAAAACTTGTACTATGTGCAAAGTGCATTGAATTGGACAAAGAAAAAATTATTTCTTTTATAAAGCATAAAAAATTGGGTAAAAAAAATTTATTAGGTCAGGGAAAATTTTCAATTTGGGTGGGAAAAGTGAGGGAAAAGTCAGGGAATTATATTCCCAACAGTTTGTAGCCACCCTGTACAAACACCGCACGGGACCACACACATCTCACAATATGTTTACATTTAAAAATAGCTTAACGTCAACTGTTGTCAAGTGCGTGTCTGCAGCCAGCTGCTAGCCTGATAGTTACCCTCCCCTCTTATAAAGTTCTGAAAACACAAAAATAATTTCCCTCTTGTGCACAAGAAAATGCGGTACTGTATTTAACAATCCCTTTTTGAATCACTGCACAGAAATATGTGAACACATTTTAACACTACAGATTTTTAAGCTTTAATTTTGTGCATATAAACAGAATCATAAAACATGCAATTTAGAACTTTATTCTTACACAAATTGTCACACTATAAAGCAATAAAATTCTAATCATGTTCAACAGAGTTAAATGCGTGAGTAAAAACAACCAAAAGTAAAGCTATAAAAATATTACAACGATGCACTTAAGACCATGAATTGCTATGTATCGGACAAGTTTCTAAATTATTGTAACAGAAATTTTCTTAGTCAGTCAGTCAGCTGCAACTTGCAGCTCTACACCTCACACCACAACTCCTCTTGCACTGTACTGAACATACTCTCTGTTTACTCTCTCCTCCAGATTTGTATCAATCAACCATTTGAAATGTTTACTACGAGAATTTTTTTTTCTAGGGCCACTTTATTGGTATATGAGGCTAGGGGCAACATAAATATGAGTCACTCCCCCCTTTTTTTTTTGTTTAGTTGAAGTGATAATTTGCGCTTGTAAGCCTCCCTCCACACATTCTTACACGTTGGCTGTGCTATCATAGATCTGACCTTGGCAGTGGATATCAGTGACTACTTTACGTGCACTTTACACTTAAAAATACATTTCATAGAAATATCACAGTTAGTGGGAATTAAATAAAAGCCCATTCATTTTAATCATTTAACTTATATTTATGGTTCAAAAGCAATGGCCTCTAGAATGTGAGGGCCAGGGCAAAAGCCTCTTTTTTACAATTGACTAAGCCCTGTTTTTTTTCGATATCATGCCAACCTCTGTAGCGTAGTCGGTTAGGCGTCGGTTTACGGTGCGAGAGGCCCTGGGTTTGAATCCTGTCTCGGGCATGGATGTCGTGTTGGTCTTTCACCTCACTTCACCCTCATTGGCTTGTAAGTCTTTGTTACTAAAGTCTGTAAAACCCTCTCACTACCTATTCTAGATTGCAATGCAAAGCAATGGCTTTTAATTTTTCTTGTTAATGTCTGGAACAATTTGTTTTGCAATCCTGAATTCATTGCTCATACCAGAACAAAATAAATTACTCTTTAGGTGCCATTGTGACCCATAGTTACCGTCCGTTTCACCAGCATCACACTTAAGTGATTATTTATGACACATGTGAGTGTGTGGCTTGCGCGGTGAAGAGGGAGGAAAGATATAGAAGTGAGGTCGGCCTGCTGAGTTGCATCTCCATTTGCGCACCTCGCTAGCAACATTTAACCATACAGAACTTGCCAGATATTTTACGGTGGGATTATTAAATGTTAAGTAGCAATAAACAACTACGTTATCAATCTTAATAATGTACTAATATATAATGTGATGGATTTAAATGAAGCAGACACAATTTTCATTTGCTTTTTAACCAAAAAATAATTTAATTAAAATAATTTTTGTTTTTTGAAATTCTGTCAGAGTTATCCAAAGTCCGGGACTTTGAAGTCCGTGTTATCGAGGGTTTGCTGTACTTCTGATCTTATTTATTTATTTTTCCCAAATTTTCTTTTGGCTTCAATGTGAGGTATACTCGTGAGAATTCGGGCAGACAGTGCTAGTCATCTCAGGAGCACATGTCCAAAGTGTTATTTTTATAATCATATATCAATATGAGTTATTATGTAAATAAATATAATGGGACAAATAGTTCTTTTTACTGCCTTAGAGTGCTTGTTCCTTAAAAAGAAAGGGAGATGTAACTACAGGTATGGGTGATATCAGAGTGGTAATTTCTCCTTCAATACCACTTGAGCAGTAAGTTAAAATCTAACCATCATCAAAGCTATCATAGTACAACAGCTGTGAGCATCATAACTACTTCAAACCACATGTGGATTAATGGCCGCACCACAATATGCTGTATAAAATATCCATGAAAATGGTAGGTCGTATGTTTTACGTATTACTTAAAAATCATTACGGGCAATAAAATGGATACTATTCTTTTTGTTGGTGTTAATTGTTTCTGCTGAACTAGGTAAGTCTTCTGGTTTTGACTGTACTGTAATGTGCAAAAAATAAAATTGGTTTCATTGCAATTTTAATGGTCACTATTGTCAGAAGTGATTTTCTGAAGTTTTTACTAGTTAATTCCTGTTTCTGATCAATGTTGAAATTAATGTGTTATATAATTTTTTACCCACTTTTAAATAATAGCAGCCATAGGTCATTATTTTTAGCTCAATGAGTTTTTAGTAGCTCAGTAAGATACCATGGCTTTTTTAATATTTTTCCTCACTCCAAGTGTTGTCATTCTTGTTAAAGCATTAAGCCAAAATTATGTTAGATCAAGCATTGTTACAAAACACACAGGATGTTGTGATCAACAGGTTTTTTTTCTGTTTAGTTTGAATTGTGTTTATATTAATGCTGCTGAGTAGTAAGATGTTTGTGCTCTTTTTGATAAAAAGCAATTTCTCTGCTTTTCGTGAGTAGCCCATCTAAACGTTCAGAGGAAGGGAGTCGTCTTGTATAATCTACACCTACAAAATGGTGTGACATTCTGATCAGCAAGTTATTCTTTAAAAACATTGTAATTTTCATGAAGTTACATTCTTAAAATTGATGCCATGGAATTTTGTTTAAGGGCTATCAGGTTGGGGGTCACCATAAACCCATTTCCATTAGCCTGCCCCTGTTGGCAATCTTAGAAATTATCCAGTGCAGAATTTCTAAAAGTTCAGCATGTTTCCGGCAGACTACGTTACTGTTGCTTGGCACGTGGGTATGGGGTATAGATGGGGGGGGAAGGGGGGCAAGGGACGAGCTTGTTGTCAATAGCTTACCCTCTTAAGGCAGTCATTCCAGCCTGCTTCCTTTCACAATGTTGCCAAGATGAATTTAAAGCTCCAACACTTCTCCCTCCCTCACTACCCTCGCTTTTTTATGGAGCGTGGTTTTACTGACGAGTTCGTTTTGGAATCCTCATGCAAAGAGCATGAGTTAGATGCACTGAACTCTGGTAATAAATACAGACAGTGTTGTTTATTATACAAACCAGATATTTACCGACGAGTATGTACCTTTATATAAGAATACCGAAGTGGCGGAAAGATTTGGAAAGAACACAGACAGAACGGGAGGGAGGGGAAACAAAAAAAAACGCTATTCATGCTATGTTTACGAAAGGTACAGAAGTTAAGCATAAACCGTCTCAATATCACAGCAGCAGGTTATTATCAGAGTGTATATAAATAAGTAATGGAATTGTTACACTGTTATATATAGTAATGTATAATATCCATTTTTCTGTTTGATTTCAAAACTCATGTTAAGAATATTTCTCATCACAGTAGTCAGTGGTGGTTATGCTGAATTTAATTTCTTTTTATGGTCCAGTTTTTTATTACATAACTAATAAAATAGATTATGTTGCAATAGTTGCACGTGCTTCGTTATCGATTATGATGCTGTCACGACTTCTTCTTGACAGAATATTTACGAAAAATGCTGTTCGCAGAATGGTTTGAGGTTTTATTAAAGTCAAATGCTAAATGTCGTTGGAGGAATAATTTACCATGGTTGTATAATAGGCACTAAATGAACTATGTTTAAACCAAAGTTTTTGGAATAAACTTTTAAATCAAAGAAAAAAGTACAGTAAGTCCTCGATTAACGGACGGGTTACGTTCTCGGAAAATGTCCGTTATACAAAACGTCTGTTAATTAAATCAGATTTATTTTTAGCAGGCAACAACATTTTAAAAAAAAAAATGTAGGTTCTATAACATTGCAAAAATGCACGCATTTTGCCCAATATCTCAAAAACGGTGCACAGCAAGAAAAATTTTTATGAGACAAAAATTTTTCGCAAAAAAATAATGAACAAAAATCGTCTCTAGAAATTTTCCCGTATCTCTTACAGTTTCGGAGATGCCTTTACTTTATTCTCAATGTGTAGTAGGCCTTTAGTACTAGTACTACTACATATATTAACTTAAATTTAAAAACATTTTCGGCTACAACCTATGTTTATTTCTATGTTTCATTGCGTTTGTAGACGGACAACACGAAAGGATTTAAAAACATTTATAACCATTTTTATCAGCAATTAGTCACGCCACACCCGACTATTACTGTAAGACACATGGCACAATAGTTTCATTTTTTTTAAGTTACGTTCGGCAAATTTATTTAGAAAAAAAAGAAGCCTTTTACAAAAACATTTTTTTTGCTCTAGCCTACAAAACATTTACGAACTTGACAATTTAAATCTCAACTATACCTTTTTTTTTGGTTGCAAACGTGCGTGTTTCGGGCCATGTATGCGAGGTTACCAGTTCAATTCAATATGATCTTATCGAGAATGTTTTCTTCTATAAGGATTACACAAACAGTTACGAATGATGATGCAAACTATTCCGTCACAATAGTACCGCACACTCATAAATTGGCAAATATGCTGAAGCACTGGAGTTTTAAATCTTAAGAAATGCATTTATGCAAAAAAAATTCAAACTGCTACGATAAAATAATAATAAAATTCAAGTTTCTGCCGTAAAAGGTAAATTAATGACAGTCATCTTCACTGCCAGACACGTGCTCCTTGTCAGCTGAAACAAACTATATTACACAACTATGAACTTTAAAACTACCGCGCGTAACTCCCGTCTGGAACTGTGTACGTATGTAGAGTCACGACTAAGGGGAAAATAGTCAGTCACAAAGCCACTTGGAGTTAGGGTTTCCTTCTCAAGAAAAAAAAAAAGATTCTCGGTTTTCAGTAGCACCACACGTGTTGACAACTGATACCCGCGCGACCAACCCCATGTTACATCCCTCAGGCCACCTGCTCGGAATGGTATGTAAGTCTTGAGGAAGAGAGAAGGGCAAGCACTGTTGCCAGATGTACGGAAGATTGTAGCGCGTCGTGTGTCTTTACACATCGCAGCCTATATTAGAGGCTGTTCGGAAATATGGTTCCTACTTCCTAAAAAATTAGCAACTCAGAAATGTCCGTTAAAGCAAGTTTTGTGTTCGTTGTTAGAATTAAAGGAAACAAAATGAAATGTCCGTTATTACAAATGTCCGTTAAACGAATGTCCGTTAATCGAGGACTTACTGTATTATAGTACCTTATTAAACACTTTTATCGTCAAGCGGTTTTTCTGCTGTAACAGCTCTATTGTTACTTACATAGTTTGTATTGTTTTGACTGTAAGAATTTAAATGACTTTTTCGGTTTCTGTTAGTGATGTGTATTTTGCCACATAAATATTAATGTGCATCCTTGAGTCCCTATAATATTCTTTCCTGCAAGATTTGAGACTATGGTGCATTGAAAAAAGATGACGTTACTATGCAGTACGCAAAATAATACTCAACATATTATTCAGCATATTTGTGACAGTTAGTTAACATTAAGCAACGTCGTAGAAAACAATTGTCACGCCACAGAATGTCTTAGAAACTTGGCACACAAGTATCATCAGGGTCTATAATTTTTCAAATTTAATGTTTATACATTGATCTTAGATTCAATTCCAACTCAAGCGTGTTACACCACTTATATGCACTAACACTTGAATAAAGAAAAATTGCTTACGTGTAGACAATTTCAGTCGCTGGGCTAAACATACTAACTGTTCCCTCATATCATGTTTCTCCAATATTATATGCAGGAAGATTGACGTAAATTGATAGTTATTGCAAGTGGAAAAAGCTATGCCCGAGCTGAATACATATAAGTTTGTTGTTATCTAGGTTACTAAGTGGTGTAAACTCAGTGATATTTTTACTTGGTATTTACTGATATTTGTAGTAATTTTGTGGTGTAATAAAACCATATTTACTGACAGCTTGTTTTAAAATAAAACTACTTTATCTGTTTTTATATTTACTGTTAAGTTTAAAAGAAAAAATTCAATACGCTTCCATAGTTCTTTAGCAAGTTTTAAATTATTGAAATCACTCGAAGAATAACATAATTAATATTCTTTGTAGCTCATTCACGTACAAGTCTCGAGCGTTAAACGTTAACATACACACAATCTCTCTCTTTGCAGTTTCTGTGTGAAATTAATATGAATATACCATTATTAACAGTTTCAGTGCTATCACATAAAATTAATTTACAACACAAATGGGAAACCTTTAAATGTCCTTATATTCATCTTTATTAAATTTTCGTCTCATGTTCAGTGTAAACATATAATATATTGGTTGCAAATATTCATAATTTTGTGAAATTTAACTTCCACTAAGTTTTCTTCTCATTTTTATGCTTAATGTCTTTCAAAATATTTTATGCTCAATTATTCTATAAACATAACTTTAAGTTGGTGTAAATTCATTTTTTTAATGTTTCAGTCCTATCAGATGTTGCTTACGATTTTTTTCTTTTAATTTTGTCAGAAACGGACACTGTCATTTTCCACAGTGTTCCGTAATAAGGAAATAATTGTACACCTAAAAAATTTTTCTCACCATTTAAGAAATATTGTTAGGTTTAAACTTAGTTGAAAATAAGAAAAAAAAATTTTTACTCCTACAATCATTGCAATAACATTTCTAGTGTCCGTTAATGAGTAAATTTTATACTGCGGCCATACAGAAGCGTTGACTTACCGATGGATAGATAAAAGGATAGTCATAATTCTCTATGAAAAAACTAATGTTGAAGTTTGTTCTTGTGGCCTTAAGTCTAGAATTTCCGTATCTTGGAGCAAGTGGACAAGTAGAAGTGAAATGCTTACCTTCCATTGGGAACACCTCAATTATAGATGCTGCCGTCTGCGAATATTTTTCTTCGGTAAGAACATTGATAGCTTCACATGAAAAAAAATCACAAGTATTGGTTTCCAATTCAGGGCTAACTCATGATAATCTGGACGCAACACTGTGATCTCATCATTTCCAGTGACAGCGGAACTGAAGTTCTGCAGTAAATGAAAGATGAAGAATTTTGGAATAAAAAGCAGCTACCGAAGCGTCAGCTGTTTTACATTAAGTGCCTCCTGCCAGAAATCACGGACAGCCGTTTAGTATGTAGAATGCAGGTGAGAAATCTTAAATTCATTTCAGATGCCCAAAAAAAAGAATCTTCAAAAAATAAGAAAAATAAGATTTATCTGACTTAGGACCATAAATAGTACAATTATCTTTGAAATTCACCCTCTCTTTTTTTCTATCAGTCCTTCAGAAGAATTATGCACTTACTGAAATCCCCAAAAAATATTTTTACTGGTACCAGTTGTTTTAGTAGGTGTGATTAAAATGTTTAGTGTTTGATGAGGAATTGATCATATTCCACTGTTCCGTTTTGTGAAGTTAAACTGTTTAATGAATGAATGAATGAATGAATGAATTTTATGTGTGTGTAAATTTTGAGCAGATGGTAATACTACTGCTGTATAAAAATCCTTGCGTATATAGTACGTTTCAGAGTTACTGAGAATTGCACTGCACGAGAGGCTCATTTAAACCTTTCTGTCCCTTCTAGCCCACTTGTTGCACCAAAATAAGTTATAGATCTCGAAGGAGCTTTTATAACGCGTTTGGTCAGGTCTCGTCGTTGTTTGCCAAAAACTTTGTCTGGTTTTGAAATTTGTATAGGTGGTGTTCACTCGGCCTTGTGTGGCCTGTACTATAATGTGTTAATACACTTTGTGATTGGAATCTCCAGTGTTTCTTTATTGTACTCATTAGTGCTGAGTTTACGACGTGCCCTCGTAACTTTGGCTAGTTTGAAACTTGTAAAAGTACAAATTTTCTGCGCAACTCTTAGGTCCCACGTCTTTTACGTATGTAGGTAACATTTTGGGTGCGAGGTTATGCTTTAATATAATTTCAGTTTTGTTAGGCATCTTTTGGATAGTGTCTTAAGAGTTATTTGCTTTTATATGGCACAATGTCCGTCGGAAGGTGAATAAAATGCTTCAAATAGTGTCATACATGCAGTGTTAACATATATTTCATCTTTTCGCTTGCACCTAACTAAAGACTTTCGAAAAACGATGATAAATAATGTCAGATTTATTTTTAATTATTTAATTATACACGTACGAAGTTCAGCATTAGGTCGGTGTTCCGTCGAACATACACGGCGTAAACACGTCCGTACGCAACCGATAACACCACACGTTTTTGAACTATGGCTAGGTCGCCATCTTGCTTGATAGACTCCTCGAGCCCACAAGAGAAAAAAAACAAAGCTAAGTTCCGGGTAAGAGTCACACAAGAGACAGTCAATAAAGTTCAGTTCACAAATAACAACAACAACCTAAGTACAAAGTTGACAAGTCCCAACATCCCGCCCACCAGAAATAGCTTATTTCTAACTCAGTTTTGGGGCAAAGGGGACAACTTGGCAACTGATCTAGTTACCAGTCCTTGACTTGTACGTATCTGAGCCACGCGAACTACACCATCTTCACCTTGGAAGGTACGAACAACTCTGCCCAGTTTCCAACGAAGGGGAGGTAGGTTGGGATCTCGGATTAACACCATGGTATCTGGCTCGATGTTTGCTGTGTTTTTATGCCATTTAGCACGCACTTGCAGCTGGTGCAAATAGTCAGTATGCCATCTGCGCCAAAAACACTGATGAGCTTGTTGTGAGACCTGCCATCTAGACAAACGATTGAGAGGCACTGATGTCAGGTCTTCTTCGGGTAGACTGTGTGCTGGTCCAAAGGTTAGAAAGTGACTGGGTGTTAAGGCAGCAAGATCGCTTGGATCTGTGGACAATGGGGTCAGTGGCCGTGAGTTCAGGACTGCTTCAATCTGTGTGAGCACAGTATAAAACTCTTCGTATGTCAATATCTGGCTGCCTATGACCTTGGCTAAGTGGGTC
>PNEQ01011026.1:0-42744 GCA_003012365.1 Medauroidea extradentata | reverse complement strand
AGCAACGTGCAGGATGTGTGCTATTAATGTGCTGGCAACGTCACATTGCAACGTTGCCTGCACGAGACGTTGGCACATTGCCGGCACCTATTCTGCACATTTCTGGCACATCACAGCACGTTGTAGCAACGTGCAGGATGTGTGCTATTAATGTGCTGGCAACGTCACATTGCAACGTTGCCTGCACGAGACGTTGGCACATTGCTGGCACCTATTCTGCACATTTCTGGCACATCACAGCACGTTGTAGCAACGTGCAGGATGTGTGCTATTAATGTGCTGGCAACGTCACATTGCAACGTTGCCTGCACGAGACATTGGCACGTTGCCGGCACCTATTCTGCACATTTCTGGCACATCACAGCACGTTGTAGCAACGTCACAATGTTACAGTGTAACGTGCAGGCAAAGTGCAGGCAACGTTGCCGTGCTGTTAGGGTCTTAAAGAGACTGGACACATAAAGCCTAAAAATGCCACGTTTAGCTTTTATTTTTAATTTTGTTCACTTAAAAAGGCATATGACAGGTCTAAATTCAAAAGTGCCCAATTAAATAAATTAGTTTTTTGCCGTCCCTATAAAAATATATTCCCAGAATAATTATTTACGGAGATACGGCTGTACACGCAAACACTGATAGAAAATATGATGTCTTACAAGCGACTCCTCTTTATTCTTCCTCGAACTTTTATTGCTTCTAGAGGCTGGGCACTACGTAAAAAGGAGCGAATGGTGTGACGTCACGTTAAGTTTTCAACAGCGAAGAACACCTCTTGTATCCCTGCTGCGTTCTATTAGGTTTTGGTATTATCACAACTCAGACTCGACTGTTCTCGATCATTTAGACTCTTCGTCACGAGGTTAGCGCGGATAGGGCAAAATTTCAACATAAAGTGTTCAATAAGTAACCAAGCAGAGTTCTAAATTGTCCAGTTAGCCACGAGAACCGGCATTCCTGGCGGGCTTTTAGACATAACCTGCTTATCAAGCAGACATGGTAATGCGATAGAGCAAACTTACCTAAATCCAGCAAGAATAATACACTGTAAAAATATTTACCAGATATATATATATACAATATGTTTATGAAAGTATGTTACAAATTCTGACACTTGATTACTTGCAAAAAATTAGTAGCTGCACGTCACATGATTTTGGCTGGAGCAAATCTTAAGGGAGGAATTCGCAGTGAAAATTTACAGCAGAAACCAAACTTAAGAAAAATAAATAATGACATTCCAGGTGCGTTTTAATAATAACAAGATCTGCAATTTAAAAATGATTTCGAATAACTTGCGCCTTCATTAAATAATAGCATTGCTCAAACCTCGTGTATATCGCGTGTTGCCTACCTGTACGGTTCCATATATTTTAAGTTCGTTTGAGGATATTGCAACATAGCGACTTTTTTTGTTCATTGATGCCTCCTGCTACAAACTGTGTTATTTAATAGCCAAAAAGTGCAATGGTAAAAAATTCTATGCCAAAAAAGGGCTATCATATTCTAACGATAAAATGTATTAAAAGCCATTTTTTCACTGATTACAGAGGTTACAGTTATTAAACTGCAACTGGAAACTAACAATTTTGTAATTTTATTTTAGTTTTTTATGTAGTAGTTTATTACAATCCCATATAAATTTTACCCTTAAGGGCATTAGTGTGTGAGAATCGTACTGTGACTGATGATAGTGATTTCCATCGTAAGAAAGCTTCCTAAAGTTTATGGATAGTTTTTAACCCACACAGTATAGGATAGCTACCATTTTTCAGTTTGTAAGTAAAGTAAATATTGAGCATTGATACTATTCTAAATTGTAACACCTCTATACATGTAACTTTTTTTAGGCACGATACCATTGTGTTTGGTAAACAATTTTAGCAACATCTATATTCTTAAGGCAATGATCCAAACATATCTGCTGCTTCACGAGAATTACTTTTTTTTTATTTCTAAAGGAGGTAATACATCAAAAAAAGTTTGGACAGTTTTGTTTAAAAAAATTTGGCCACGCAATATAATTTTTTTAGACAAAAATATATACAGGTTTGGCTAATTAGTTCATTAATGAGAATTTCCCTTAGTTGCATAATTAGCCGAAACCAATGTGTACGTTGTCGTGGAAAAAATGGTTAAGATAGTGTACAAAACAATGCAACAGTTTTTCGGTATCTGCTTTCGTTTACGATTTAAAATATATAACAATCGTAAAAGCAGGAGAAATTATGGCTCCTATACATCAGCGTGTTGAATTTAGAAATATTTTTACGGTGTACTATTTGAATTATATTCGGCGGTGCTCAGTCAATTTTAATTATATCATCTTCGGAATAGGACTGAGGCAAGGAGAACGTGCTACTGGAATAACAATGTACGAAAAAAAATTGAGAGGTGATGTTTTCGAAAGTTTATTGATAGTTATATGAGGCACTGAAAACACAAGTGGTGTATGTCCATAGACACTGTTAGCTACTATCTGGTTTGCAAAGTATATTTATACAAAATAATTTAGTATAAATGTGGTTAACACAAACTGCTCGTGATTTCTGAGAAAGATAAATAAAAAGGTTTCGTTGTAAAGAAATTTAAAACAAGAATATAATTTTTGGACCTACGCCTTCTGTAATCTGAGCACCTTAATATACATATATTCATATTTATCAAGGTATTCTGAAATACCCATATAGATCCTGTAGCTGGAGCCACAATTTTGTACTTACTCCACTTATACTCCACTTTGTTCCTATGCCTTACGTGCACATCGGCAGCTCTGCTTCATAACCAAGGAACTTAGAATAATAGTGGCGTAAGTCACGTGAAGTAATTTTCACAAAAAGCGATTCATTCCTTTTACATATAAAATTCAGCACCCGTTTATGTAGCACTTGGATTTTACTTGAAAAATTGAGTAAAATAATTGTAATAATCATAACGGAACTTTCTTTTAGAGTGCCTGGTAGATAAACAAACGCTGAAAACATAAATTGATTTCTACTCTTTTTTCGAAGCCAATATAGATAAAATACTCAATGACAATCCTAGATAATGGCATTAGCCATCTTTATTAGTAAATATTTATCCAGAATTACTAATTCATTACGCGTGATCTCTCGCACCGCAGTTAAATGTACGAGGTTCCGGCGTCAGAGATTGTGTCTCAGAAGTTCGTAACACTGGAAACAATTTTGTTTAAAACGTTGGCTAAAACTATTGTCTAGGATTGCTATTGTTTAAATTTCGCAAATTGGCTTCAAGAAACCTACAGTTATAGATTAGCCTTTAGCGTTGAATTATGTACCACGCCTTCTTAAAAACATGTTTAATATGAATTATTAAAGCATCTCTTAAGTAAAGTGACTTACACCGCCATCATTCTAAGCCCCTCAATTGTTGCCAGAGTGTCTTTAGTCAGGCACGTCTTCCATTTGACTACACCAGTCAGAACAAGGTTATTGTGACACCATACACCTGTGATTTGCCAGTACAACTCCACGACAAATCATCCAATCACTAAACATGAAAGAAAAAAACTGCTGATGTTCACATACTCTGAGGCATTGAAACAAAATGTTACAACAATCTTTTCGCGACGAAATCGTGGTCCTACTTATAGCAACGTGTTTCACATTGCTATGAGCAAAAAAAAAAAGTAATTGGTTGTATATAGGATTTAAATTTAAAACGTAAATCACTAAATTATTATGGCTTTGGAGTAGGCATCGGCCTTTAAGGTTTATATTGCTATTGCGATTATAATTTTTAAAGCCTAAACGAGAACTGATATAAAAAATACGTTTGGCAGTTTTGTTTTAAATGGTTTTTGCCCTATCTTTTTTTTACAAAACAAGATGTTATACAGTTTCTTCTAAAAGGTCAATTAAACAGAATTTCATTAATTACGTAATTGTCTAAAACCATAGTATTTACGGTCTTGAAAATATCAGCCAACGAGGAGAAGACGCTTTCAAACAAACCTGCCAGGCAAATTATTGAAAGCCGCTTTCGTTTTGGCTTAAAATATTAATTTTACTTTAAAAAAACCAAAGAGAATGGATGTAAGTGATAATGTATTTTTAGTACGACTTTTATTAGGCTTTCGGCGACAGTGAAGGAACGTTTTCGATAACGCATTACTTGTATTGGCGTCATAACATACTTTTTTTGAAATTATTTTAATAGACTTGTTATCTATGCAGAACTCTAAGACGTATTTACTGGAACTAAACTGGTTAAGAAGGTTTATCAAACTATTTCTCAAACGGAAGGCCAATTCTTTATCGAGAAAAGGCGTTGCACGTACGTACAGATTGCATTCGCTTCCCGAAATCGCTGATGTATGGGACAGAGAACAAATTGGCCCGCAGTTAAGTCGTAAATCTTCTGGGATCGTACGTTCAAGTGAACATTTTTTTCCCGCTGTGATGGTAAGGCGCTTCTGATCGAGTTTATTTCAGGACGGGCCACTTGTAAGAGGAAAATCACCTCGGATAGCTGCTCCTCGGACGGCGAGTCGCGAACGGGAGCCAGCGGGCCGCCTCACATCCACCCCCCCCCCCCCCAACCCTGAGATAAATCACGTCCGATCCAGAATAGTTCCCGCCACACCGCGCGAAAAACGGAAGCGGGCAATTCTTGCGAGAACGCGCGGTGCAAGGCGGTCTGAAATCACAAGGCGCGGGACGTGATTAACGCTTCTCCCCTTCCTGCCGTCCCCCTGGCCTATGATTGGCCGGAGCGTCGGCGGAGGAGATGCTATCATCTCCCGGGCGAGCGGCTACTGCGGGCCGCAGTGCTACCAACTTGGTTGTTTCCCAACTAAGGCTGTACCCGAACAGTCAGTACATATTCGCTGCTGCCCCTTGTACGTAACTTTCCAGATTATGCGGTGGACAGATCAACATCTTTCATAATATACAATACTATGCAGGTGATAATCTGTAACTAATAATAAATTAAGAAATTTCTAAACGGGAGTATCAGTCGGTTAGTAATTTATAAGATTCTACGGGGTGGTAACATTGAAATTGTTACAATTCTGAACTTAAAATAGAAAAACTAACAACAATACTTATAAACTTGACAATATTTAAAATTTAATTTAAGTACATTAATTTTTTCTATTGCTAACATACCTAAAACTTAATTACGTATGTTTAAAACCAGACAGTAAAAACGTTTACTTTACAGCAAAGTAAATTTTGCTTCAATGATATTTTGCTTGCGAAAAAGAAGTATTGCCTTACAGCAAAGAGTGAGTGAGTGAGAAATTTTGGTCTGCGCTCAACATCGAGGTCTTTAGCGCTAGTGAGGCGTGAATTGAGGTGAGTATGGAGCAGCACCGGAATGAAAGGGCGGGTGAAACGGGAGATCCCCGAGAAAATCCGCCGAATAACGGCATTGTCCGGCACGATTCCCACATGCGAAAATCCGGGCTTCTTTAATGATTTAGCGTACGTACACCGCCGGGATAAAAAAAAGTATTGAATGACTTAGAATATGTCAATGTCAAAGTGACTGTAAATAAATTTATTCCAGATTCACTCAAATAACCAAATAAATTAAACTAATTTTTTGTTTCCTCTAGCACAATAGCAAATTGTACCCTATCTGAGAGCAAATGTATACTTGCCAATACAGTAACCATGGCAACAGAATTTAGTTTATCCGAAGTACAAGATAGCGAAGTATATATAAGTGCATTAACAGTATCAAAACATCAGCCGTAGGGGTAGATAACATAGATGTAAACATGATTAAACTCTGCACCCCCTACTGTATCCTTATAATAGTACATATAATAAACCACTCTTTACAGTGTTCCATTTCCTTCGCTAACTGAAAAAAAAAATCCAAAATAATTCCAATTAATAAAATCAGTAATCCTACAGAACTTAAAGATCTGCGCCCAATAAGCACATGTGATGTAAAAAATTATAGAAAAGATAGTAGCCTACATTACCAGTTATCTGAATATATTGACAGAAATAACTTTACTTTACATCAGGCAGTCTGGATTCTGGCCACTTCACTGTACGTACACGGCATTATTAGATATTACAGATTTTGTTTACAAAGCCATGGACGAAAGGAAGGTATCGTTTGTTATATTCCTTGATTTTACTAAAGCCTTCGATACCATAAACCATAAGCAACTGTTAGTAAAACTGGCGGCTGCTGGAGTGTCACGTGACACTTGTCAGTGGTCCACATGTTATTTAGAAAACCGTTCACAACAGGAAGAAGTCAACACTAGCAATGGAAAATTATGTTCCGACTGGATCTCTGTGACATAAGGTGTCCCACAGGGATCAATTCTCGGACCTTCGTTCTTTTCTCTGTACGTAAATTAAACTGCGTAATGTTTCAAATATTTAAAATGTTTCCAGTACGCAGATGACACTCAGTTACTACTATCCTATCGTGTTGATGAAATAGACGAGAAAATCTCGGAGATAAACAGTGATTTACAAAATATATCGGAATGATGCGAAATAAACTCCCTAAACTCAACACCAAAAAACGCTCATACGTGATATTTGGATTACACATAATATTAAAGAAAATTAACTGCCACAAAGATATATCAGTAAACGGGGAAATATTACCTGAAAAGAATTCCTATAAAAACTTACGAGTTATATTCGACAAAAATGTATCCTGGGATAAAAAAATATCAGCAAATATCCAGTCGGCCTACTTCCTTTTGAAGCATCTTTACAGACTTAAGAATAATTTAACTACTGGCATAAAGTTATATTTGTGCGATGTGTTAGTAGGTACTATCAGTCTTTAACTACTGTGCCGGCTTATTTGTTAATATTATCAAAATACAACAGAATCGTATACAGAAGGTACAGAACACATGTATGAGAACTGTTTTACCCTTTAAAAGCGAGATCATGTCATGAAAGCACTTTTCAATTCTAAGTGGCTTAACATGGAAAACAGAAGATTATATCATTTCACTACTCAATTAAAAAAAATTATAGATACCCAGGTGCCAACATATTTATCGGTAAGACTCATTAATTTTATCTCAGTACATAATCACTACACACGAAATAAAAATTCTTTTCAACTACCTCTGTACTGGAAGTTACAAACATTCGTTCACATATATAGCCAACAAGGCTTGGAATGACCTACCGAGAGATTTAAGAAATCTTTCGCACTACACTTTCAGGGAGAAATATAGGCCTAAGTACTTTCTGATACAGAAGCAGTTCCAATAGACAATGATTACGAAAGCCCATGCAATTTTTTTTCTTGACATTTTTCTTTTTATATCTCTTTTCCCCTATGTTTAGTTTAGTATTTGTCTGTTTTATTCAAAATATTGTAATTTTAGTAAATATTTGTTGTTTAATGTAATGTTACAACTATATTCTTTAAAACCTTGTAATGCTTACAATTATAAGTTTCATGCAGTTATATTCGTAATAATATTGTAACATTCATAAATTATGTTTGTTCAGTAATGTTAAGTTTCTAACCACGTACCAATTGTAAACTGGCCTGAGGCTGCATTTTTTACGTTATAAAATAAATAAATAAACCGCCTTGGTGGGATGCGGGAGGTCTGACCCCTCGGCCACCGCGTCCCCTTCTTACAGCAAAGAAAAAATATGAAAAACTTATATCTGGTAATACTACAATTTTTCCTTCAATTTTTTTCTCTGGAAATAATGTGTTTCTCTGTAGCAAAGATAATTTTTTTCCAACAAAAATCTTGTGTCATACCTAACTTCCCTTTTAGAAAATCTAGGGCATCTTCACAGTACATAATTTTTGTTACGATTACTTTTAACACATAAACAACATTTTTCTTTGCGTCAAAGTCACTTTGCAGTGGGTCATATTAAAATAACATTTTTTCTTTTCAACACCACAACTTTTGTAGTGGCAAAGAAAGTGTTTTGGAGTGCAGAATGTAGTTGTTATTGACTAAGTTTCTGGTTGGAAATGTGTGTAAATGCTGGCAACACTGCTTGCGAGCTGGCCGCGGAACACAACAGCGCGACTGATGTGCGATCCGTCGATAGCGCGGAGGACTAATTCGTCGCTCGCGGTGGCCTAACTTCGGCCGCGGTGGTCTGGCAAGTCGACAAGTGAACGTCGTAAATAGCAGTTAAACGTCGACAGGCTGACGGGCCGAACCTACTGCAGGCACAAATTCACACGCGTTAAAAAATAAAACCTGACAGCATGTTACACTAGTATTTACGACAGCCGGGAGCTGAACATCGTTCCCGAACTATTTTGATTTTACTCTGCACTCGTGCCTTGGCTGTACACACACGTTGGTAACAATGGACGACAGGGAGAGTTACTGCGTTCTTATTTGTTGCGCCAAGAACGTTCTGTAAGCCCTCTTAACAACGAATGTTCATTTATTTATATAAACCAGCGATGTAGACCTCCACGCTAAATCAGAATAAATGAATATTCACAGTTTTTCCAGTGGTTTTCACAAATTCCGTATGGAGAACTTTCAACAGCTGAATACGGAATCAGTGAATATTTACAGGTTTTCCAGTGATTTTCACAAATTCCGTATAGAGCATTTTAAACAACTGAATCCGTGAAAAGGCAATGGAAAATTAGCAAATATTTACTTATTCACTTTTCGAATTTTGGCACTGTACATCGGATATAAGTGATTTTTCACATATTTCCAGTTGCTTTTCACAGATTCAATTGTTGAAACTGCTCCATCCGGAATCTGTGAAAGCCACTGTAAAATCTGTGAATATTCATTCATTCTGATTTTTTTTAAGCTGCTTCTGGTAAAACGAGCACTTTATGAGACCCTGATAAAGTTTATTGCTCGTAAAATTCATCGTCTGAGACATCAAAAAAATATAATAGTGTTTGAACTTGTTGAAAAGGTTTTCTGGTGAGTGACCTGTTCATTACATGGATTCTGTTTTGTCTGTCCTGCGGTAATGACCAACATACATGCATTCAGAAATCAGCCGTTTGCTTAGCACCTAATCGACTTTATAGAAATATTTTAATTAACTGAGCAAGCTAATAAATTACAATAGGAAACTCGCGAAAACATTTTAAATCAACAAAGTTTCAAATTAACAGAGGTATATTTATCTACTACTATTGGACGACGTAATTTGTGATACAGGTTAACAATTTTGGGACGAATGGAGTGATTTGATGAAAACCATGGAAAACTGAAAACATTATGGCCGAACCGACCAGTAATATAGCCTGCTAAGTTACTGACGAATAAAATAAACTGTCTAATTGGAATGGATACATGGAATGTCCCTTGGTTAGAGACACTGGAAAATATTGGAAAAATTAATTTTTTGGCTACTCTACAACGGGCTGTGTATAACACTGATAGTTTTGTATAGGTCGTTCAGGATAAAGTGAGCACTAAATTTGTAACCTTTGGATTATATCACTATCCGTTACTACATAGAATTTAACAGTAACTATAGTTGCCTTACTGCTTGTGTGGTTGGCAGCGAAATTACGCAATATAATTAAACAATGCTTTGGAGAGCTAAAATATGTGCTAAAATGACCCTTGTGTGCAGGGTTGCCAGATTTAAGGTAGCGGCCCTCTACTAAAGATGGCTATGGCAGTGGACGTCAAACTATATGTATAATGCTAACTTGTTAGTTGCCGCATTACATTGTGTTAGACCCAATTGTACGGTTCATACTGCGTGCACCGAGATTGTACTGTAGCGTGCAAACACCAGGTTACCTTGTAACTGCTCACCACACGCCACTGGTCTCTTAATGACCTCGCTATCGACGACACGTAAAGTTCACTTATCTTACTGTCTAGTCATGAGAAGTGGACGTGTTAATGTAAACAGACTACACTCTAGTCTAAACAATAGTTTGTAGATTTGCCTTAGTGTGCTAATAAATTATGTATGGTAGAATTGTTTCCCAGACATCCATGGTAACACTGAAGTTACCAGACTTGTATTGTTACAAGTGTAACTTTTGCATATTTACAAGTCGGAAGTATGGTAACTGTGCCATACTGCGCTTAGGTTCATTACTTCCTAAACATTTTAGGAAGGTTTTTTTTTGCAGTGTACGGGTAGCAGGCTTGTTTGTATGTTTAGTAAAGTGGGGAGTATGAACGTTATACAGGCAGGGTAGAGTGGGAAGGAGTGCCTCAAGGAGGTTCGTTGGCCAACGATACTTTCACTACAGCCAGTGATTTTTTGTGAACAGATTTATGTGTCTCGAGTGCACATCTGTAGCTCTGCTTCCTGGTTAGTGATTGGGTGTTTTAAGAGGAGTCCTTCGCGGTGTCAAATTTCCACCTTTGACGCGTGGTAACAGCGTAGCGATAAGAGCCAGTGTTCCAAGCTTGACGAGAAGCATATCGTCTCTATTCGCAGCGCGCCAAACAGGCGTGCAAGGTTTCCGTTGTAGTCTTTTTACTATGGGACTTTAAGCGGTGGCCCCAATATTTTATTTTTGAATAGTATGAAATAAAGACCAACGCATGCCTCTCGTTTTGCACTTTACGAATTCAGGTAATATTTTCGGAGTTACAACTGTTAAAAAAAAAACCGTTTTTAGCCATTTTGAGAGGTCCGAATATCATGTTTCTAACAAGCGTGCTGCATTTGTGAAAAAATAGAAGCATGGTTTCAAGTGTGTGTTCTTTTCGTAGGTAAACATAATATGAATAACTTTAACGGTTTCGCGTAAAAATGCATGCGCGTGACACGCTGCAACGCCGTCCATGCGCCAGTCGAGGACTCCTCTTAAACTCTCAACGTCTTGAGATTCTATCCGCAAATTACAGACGTGTGGTGTCGCATATAACCTGTTGCTGATATGCACATTCAAATGAGTGACGCCTCTGCCCAAATAATCTCTGCCAATAATCATGATGCGCAGCTGCAGATGTGCACGTAAGGTATTGAAACAAAGTGGTGCAGAATTGTTTTCGCCAAAAATCACTAGATCTTAACTATCACAGACATTTCTCAAGACATGATATGACGTGGCGGTTCATTTGATACGGGCGAACTTCACAGCGTATTGGTTTCCCGAGGCTGTTGATACCAGCCCCGTGTATGTTTGGCTCCTGCATGTTATTGCATTTTTCCTATTGGTCTGACTGCCATCTAGCTGGACAAAAAAAAAAAAAGATAAATTGGTGCATCCAGTCCCCAGCCATTACTGGTGTTCAGTTATACATTTTTAGCTGGAGAATCACCTTACTCTGACTCGCGGTAGGCGTTTCCGCCATGTTGCTGGCCAGCGAAGTCATTTTACTCGCATGTGTGACAGAGCTCGTCGTCCTACCAGTTATTTCACTTCTGTATTCCTAAATATTCTGTGATACTATTTACCACGGTCCCCATATGAGTATTGTAACAGGCACACGACTTAACATGCGGCTGAATACACGCACACCTAAAAACATTCGGTAGTCGTGCTCGAGTACCAGCAAATAGACTAGTAGCTGATGTTTGTGAAACAGTCGATGGCTTGACGTGCTCGTGCATCTCTTCCCCTGTTGCGACGCGTACCCGCTATAGCCGACCCCCCGTAGCTCAGCTGGAGCCGACCCCACGTGGCTCAGTTGGTTAAGCGGCCGACTTTGGTGCGGGTTCTGGGTTCGATTCCCAGGTCTGGCTGGGTGTAAATTTTTGTTCGTCCAAATGCTTTCAAAAAATCATCTCTATAGGAAAAACTTGTCTCATGGAGGTTACTCACATTCGTCACATTGATACTTGTTACATAATAAATATAATAGCTGAATTCTTGGCCGGAGGGTTGTATAGCCGTGGGCCATATAACAAAAAAAAAAACACGTACCCGCTGCCCTGCGCGTAGCCACGGATAAACGTCTACCAGTTACAGTAAAGCTGGAAGCGACATCATCCGGGATCGAACCCGTATTACTGTGGTGACAGGTGAATGGTCAGGGAGGGGTAATGAGGCGAGGAATCTTCTCGCTACACAGGTGTGCCGACACCTATTTTTTTTTTTATTCTCCTGACGCAAAGGAGTGCAGGAACGGCCCGTTGAAGATTCTGGGAAGCGATGCAATTATATCGGTTCAAACGACGGCTGCCTCATTCAGGGAGCCTGATCATTAGTCATTAGCATAGCGCCTTCATCGGGCTGCTGTACCTCCTGTTGTGACGAAGAGCCTGATACGACTTCTCAGAGTCAACTCGAACTACATCACCCCTCCTTCCAAACGTGGCATAACGACAAGGCATCTACGTCGCACGCTTAAGGGTGTTCAACTGTAATACAATCACAATTTTGTATTTTTATTAATTTATAGTTTTATTGAAAATTCTCTGTGAATTGACCTATAGTTTCCTTTTACGAAACAATTTTAGCTCTCATAGTTTACTCGTACACGATTTATTTTTAAAAATTCATAATATTACCTTATGGAATTATATGTTTTGTTAGATATCTCATGGGATGTCAATTGACTGTGAATTAATTCACGTAACCTATGTAAGTCATTTGGTTTTCCCTATTTGCATGGCAGCGTAACACGTAAATTTTGACTATAACGCAGCGTTATAAGAAAAGTATGCCAGTTAAACCTGTTTTGTAGAAGTAAACCGTACTGAAAAGTTTATTCTACCAAACTAGCAGTATGCCATAAAAATATAAATTTGTGATTTAAACGCACTTGAAAACCCTTAAGGAGCGTCCCTGCATAACTAGAATTCGAGAAAGCTGCCAATAGTCGTACACTTTGAGCAACAGTTGGGCGTGGTCTCGTCTAAGAAGTCACACTGAGGGGTGGAAACCAAGGGGCGGTATTGACCGGAGGGTAGTAGGCCTATCTGTAAGTGTAGAAGAGAAAAAAAAGGCAGAAACTATGAAAACACACTGCCACAGGTCCCTATTTACGGTTTTATAGTAAGTTTTATTTTTTAAATCCTGAATGGGAGCAGATATTGCAAAACCGTTACGTAGAAATGTTGACAAATTTTTTTGTACAGTGTAGCCAAATTTTTCAAAGACATAAGTTTTTATAATTTTGGTCGGTTATTGAGTTTAAGAAACTTTAATTTAGACGATAACTAGACAAAATTATGGAAAATACTGAAATGAAAAAATTAGTTTACATAGTGCAAACATTTCCCAACATTTCTTTATAACGGTTTTGCGATATATATTTCCTTACAGGATTTAAAAAATTATACTCGCAAAAATAGCATAAGCAGGAACCCGCGGCGTTAACACATAAAATTTTTAATTATTAATTTAACAGAAGAACGTGAATTTCAAACGGTTGGGGTTGTATTATACTGCTACACTGAAATGCTAAATATTATACAACCATGTTAAAATTCCAGTTTCGCAACTTCGACTCAAGTAACAAAGATACAACTTCTGTCTGTGCTTAAAAAAATTAAAAAAATACTTTCGAATGTATACTTTTTAAGGAATGAAAATAAACAAAGTCTCACGAAAATCTTATAAGATATTAACTAGGGACGCTCCTTAAGACCACTGGTCCCCATTTACGTGTTTTTTTTACGTAGTCAAGTTTTAAAAGGCCGCAGATATTGTAAAACTGCCACACAGATTTGTTTAAAATTAATGTTATTATTTAACCTTCTTTAAATATTTTTTAATAATTTTAAACAGTTATCGAATTAATGAAATATTTTTATTAAAGTCGCCTGTAAGGACGAACATCCAGCGTCTGAGGCTTGATATTCACAGGTGAACTTAGAACGACACAGCACCCTGGCTTCTAGGCGCAAATCACTCAACTATGGTGTGCAGTTTTCTCACGGATGTATCCTCTCGAATATGTTCTGTGGTGGCTCTGTCCTTTCATAGCGTAATATTGAGTGTGCTATACACCGGATGTAACTTTCCGCGTTTGATGTGCAGACACAGTGAAGTGATAAGGTTCAACTTTCCACACCCGAAGGTAACAGCATCGCTTATATAAGCGGCGCGCCAAAATGGCGTGTAGTGTTTTCCTACTATTCTTTTTCTTATGGGCTGAGATGAGGATTTTGTATGTCTCGGAAATATTTTGTGCCAACATACCCTTGAAAACGCTGTAGTTTCTTGTACATTACCCAATCATACATGTACGTATGACACAACATAGCTGTATGCAGACCAATAACATGCATTAAATATTACAGTAGCAGGATTATTATTGGCTTAGTCAAATAGGACAACAGATCCAAGTACAAGCTAAAGTCAGTAATCTTATGGCAAGCTAAACGTGCGTTGAAACAGTCAAGTTGACCCCACAATTTTAAGTTGTGGAAAGTTTGTAGTAAAGTCCAGCGTAGTCCAACGCATGCTTCCAACGTTGTGTTTACGATTGGGGTGGTATTTTTCCAGTTACAGCTGACTAAAAATGCCGTTTTTATAGCCACTTCGAGGAGCCCCTGTGTTCCTAATAAGCGTGTTGCATTTTTAAAATAATAGAAGCCTAGTTTTAACCATGTGTTCATTTCGTAGGTAAAGATATTGTGAATAAATGTAGCAGTTTCGCGTAGAAAATAACAGGCGTGGCGTGATACAACTCCATTCATGCGTCAGGCGCATAAGCAAATATATATATATATATATATAATTTTATACATTTTGCACTTTACATCAATATGACAGCATGATTTTCATACATAAAAATGAAAGCAATAACACGTAATATCCTACTTCCGTCATTTTCGGCCGCAAGATTTTTTTTTGTCTGAAGTGTAACTTAGTTTTAATGCTGATCGTAAGCAGCTATCACTCACGCGCGCTAAGCAGTTAACGAACAGATTTTTTTCAGACGAAGTTCTGTACATCGAACTGCGTGAGCTGCGCAGACCTGTCTAAAGGCGATAATGTATTAAAAAACGCCGACCGACGTCACTCTTAACGCTCCAAATGTTCTGTGCCTCTCATACGCCGACGCAGTCTACCTATAAAAGAACATTAACGATTGCTTGACTAGAAGATCAACAAACACCGAACGTGTTCTTTACTGACAGCAAGAAGCCACTTAAGTTGCCAAAATATTTCACGACTACAACAATTGAGCTGGTCAGCCACCAGTGGCGTGTGGTAAGTGATTTTCAAGACATGCAGATGATTTCCAGGTTATGTACGCAACAGGAGCCAACACCCAATGGGAAGCCTGTAGCAACCATGAAACTATGATCACTTATTAGGGAACCAGAACATTTCTTGAGTCCGTAAACCGGTCTCCAAGAATGTCTATGTACACTGTAAAAAATGTCCTAAAATATTTAGGAAGTAATCAACCTAAACGTATTGTGGGCCAGTTACCATACTTCAGTCTTGTAAATATACAAACTTTTACAGTTGTTACAATACAAGTCTGGTAACTTTAGTATACATTTGACTGTTTTATAAAAAGTTTAGGAGTGCTACAATGGATGTCTGGGAAACAATTCTACCATACCTACTTTCTTAGCGTACCTATACACATGTGTCGAATATTTACAAACTTTTTTTAGAGTGTACGTAAATAGACAACTGCTGCTCATTCGTTGGCACGTTACATAGTATGGTACCACGCGACACGGACCTGCACGCAGTTTCTTCTGCATTATTGGTAGAGGTAGGTCAATTTCGCAAATACATTCCAGGTCAGGTTGAACGCCTCAAATAAATACTTCATAATCACGTGTGTGATTAGCTGGCGGCTGTCACGAAACGCATTTGACTACTACAAGCCAGTAGTAAATAAGGAAATGATTCATAGAGCTATCGCTTGTAATGTTGTAAGCCAATGAATAGAGATGATGGTTTATCGCGGGAAAAGTTGACTGTTTGATGGATTTCAATACACGCCCAGCTTACCAGAAGATTACTGGCTTTAGCTTGTACGTGGAGCTGTTGCCCTATTTGACTGAGCCAATAAGAATCCCGATATTGTAATATTGGGTGCCTGGTATTGGTCTGCAGACAGCTACGTTGTGTCAGTGTTTTCAAGGCTATCTTGGCACAAAACATTTTCGCGATATACCATCATCTCTACCAATATATTATCGACTGTATCCAGAGCGTGTACAGGACTGAGCAATCTAGGCTACTGCCAGATGAAGTCGCGAAATTGACGCACCTCTAATTATTGGCTCTCTATCCTCAAAACTGTGCCAAATAATTAGGGTCACGAACTTTTCGCGAAGAGAATTTTTCCCCAGTTTGTTTCAATGCCTTACGTTCTCATCTGCAGTTCTCTTTCATGGCTATTGGCATAGCATCTGTGTGAAATGACGTCTCTTATTTGACTGTGGCAATCACAATAAGATTCCTGTTACACAACAGGTCTTTCATTTGTGGGTAGAACGTCAAGACATATGAGAGAGTTAAAATATCCGATCACTGACTATGAAGCAGAAATGCAGATGAGCACGTGAGTCTCTGAAACAAACTGTGGCAAGATTCTTTCGCGAAAAGTTCATGACCCAACAAATATGGCAAGAGCCAACAACAATAGTAACTCGAATTAATAGTTGTTTGAGTCCTATAGCTAGAGACACTGGAAAATCGCCAAAATTATTTAAGATAGTCTCCAATAAACTGTAGTATATGAACAGTGACACGTGTGAACAGTTTTGCGACAAATCACACACGCCGTGTGTCCAAGCTGTACCGTTCTAACTGGGTTTGTTGTAGAGAGAAATAATGCTTCAAATAAACCATAGCCAATGCCAATTCGAAACATTCAGTGTTAGTCCTAGGCCTCCAGTTGCAAGGGGCCCCCAAATCCGAAATACAAAGGTCTTTTCAAAAGTACATTCTCCTAAAACCATTTTTCCTAATGCCCCCAATTGCAAGAGTCCCCCAAATCCAAAGTTCAAAGATCATTTGCATTGTTATTTTTTAAAAGCTCATTCTCCTAAAACCATTTTGCCCAATGCCACCAATTGCAAGGGGCCCCCAAATCCAAAATGCAAAGAGCTTTTAAATTGTTATAATTCAAAAGCTCATTCTCCGAAAACCAATTTGCCCAATGCCCCCAAAATTCCCTACGCGGTTCTGTTTACATATTATACTTTCGCTCGCTTTTACATTCTTGGTTTTATATATATATATATATATATATATATATATATATATATATATATATATATATATATACACGTATGTATATGTATGTATATATGTATCTACATAAACAAACTCAGATTATGCAGGAGCCTGTGACGTTACTGGCACAAACACCTGCCTGAGGGAAAAACAGCATGGCGTGAAGTTTAAAACACAGCAGTGCAGTTCATAACTTCATCATCATACTAGATAAATGACTTGCGCTCGTGGGAACCTCTTCCTTAACGTGTCCTGTCGCTCGAACTCTTCAATTATTCAAAACTCTTCCGAGCTGGCAACCGCCCTAATGGTTGTTCGTTACGCGTCTCGCGACCGTCGAAACTAGTCGGAACTGTGTTTTACGGTGGACAAGATTGAATTTTTTTCCCCTTCCCACCGTCGTCCGTGCCCAACAAACTAGAACCTCCATTTTACGGATTCACGCCGTGTTTACGAGCTGAAAGGGTCCAAACGGGGCGACGTAGACTGCCATCAACAGCATCCATCACCCTTCTATCTATGTAATGAATTTTTCTTTTTTTTTTACATCGTCTTGCTTCTGATTAAACACCATCGTGCAATATCAGACACTGTTTTTTTTCTACTTCCTTTTTATTTCCTTCGAGGCTTCGAAACGCTTCACCGGTTCATTTCTTGGAATCGCTCACCCACGCTTCTAGATAAAACCAACGGAACCAACACGACCCAAAATTGTGGTCGTCTTTGTCGCGTTTCAAAAACCTGTAAGCGTAGTCCTGCTAAACAAATGAAAGGGCTGCACTTTGTGCAGTTTCCTAATATTTAACGTTCGTATTCTCATAAATAATTTTAACCAGTAAGATGACTCAAGAAAATATAGAACGAAATGATAGTAGACCATATGTGTGTGTTCCACTGCAGTGACCCTTCTTCGTGTCCAAAACTTAAATTTAATGCATTTCCCTAAACTATTTAAAAGTCGAGGCAGTGTCTCGCAATTCGCCCATTCACTTATTTTCGATAAAATCTCCATCAAAATTTTTTTAAAAACATTGCTAAACATAAATAATGTATTATAAAGCAATAATTTTTCACTAAACCATATGTTCTAAAGTTACAGTAAAAAATTATTAATGAAAAATATTGCTAAAGATATTATTATAATTTCAAATTAATTAAATGGTATTTACCCGTTTATTATTCTAGTCTTTTATTCCTTGATATAAAACCCACATTTCCACTATTTACATGTTTAAAACAGGTTAGTGAATTTTTGGGTATACCTGTTTAGTAATATTACATTAAAATTTTCATCATTATACACCAAATACCTAATTTCAACTACTTCTTAAAAAATTAAATTATTTATTATTTATCTGTTTTACACGTTTTATGTCGATTTATAATAATTTTGTTGTTAATTACAACCTATTTTTAAATAGTTACATCTTTTCTTATTTCTATTTATTTATCCAATTTTATAGGTATAGTATTGTAATAATTTTTCTGTTAGTTTCTTCCACTTTAAATAATTAAAATGTATTTTTTTTATCAATTTCATACGTTTTATAATAAGTTTGTAGATAGTTTCTTCCCCATTTTAAATAATTTATACATGAAGGAATTAAAGACTGGAATAATGTACGGGTGTGTACGATTTCATTCATTAAAAATTAACATATTTTTACAAATTATATTTTAATTTATTTTATTGTAACTTTATGACATGTGTAAAATTATTGCTTTACAATATACTTTTAACAATATTTAAAAAAAAAAATATGGAGATTTTAACAAAATTAATTTAATGGACGAATAGTGAGATATTGCTCAACTTTTTAATAAATTAGGGAAATTCATTAAATTTAAATTTTGGACACGAAAAAGAGTTACTGCGCTGGAACATACAAATGTGGTCAATTAATGTTCCGCACTGGCTATGTAGGTCACTACATCACCACAGTCACAAAAATTATTTATGTATCTTCTTTTTTTAATAAATTATCATTGACGAGAGCAATACAGCGAATCCTCAGAGAAAAGCTCTATAGGATATCCGTAGGCGTCTGTAGAACCTTGAAGAATGACATGAAATGAAGGCCTTCGATGGAGAAGCGAAGGAGTGCGAAGAGTAGTGGCAAAGAGTGGAGTGTTCCAAGACATGCGCTGCTATATAATGGCTAGGGCCATGCTCTTTCCGCTTTACGATGACATCTGCTGTTCTGGTTTATAGTCAGTCAGTGGAAGTTTTAACTGGCATGTGTCTTGGGCTTCTGCCCGCAAATCATAGTCGTGTGGTGTTGCGGTAAGCGGATTGAGATTGGCTCTGTCAAATGAGAGATGTTACTTCACAAAGACACGCTCCCAATAACCATTTAAGGCTCGGTTTCAGTCGCCATATTGAATTTTATTATTTTTCACTTTTTTGGAATTCTGAGAAGAAAATTGTTAAATATTCGATTATACATCAAAAACTATTAACATTTCGCTACAGTACAGACCGTGCTATTTAGCTGTTAACTTATAATAACGCCGCAATTTGTCGGGTAAATTATGACTATAAAAAAAATTTGCCATACAAATTGCGGCGTAATTATAAGTCAACAGTCCAATCGCAAGGACTGTACTGTAGCGAAATGTAAATAGAATTTGAGGTATAATCGCATATTTAACATTTTTCTTTTCAGAATTCCAAAAAAGCTAAAAAATAGTAAAATTCAATATGGTGACTGAAACCGAACCTTAAGCAGACCTGCAGATGTACACGTAAGTCACTGAGACATACTGGGACAAAATTATTTTCGCGAAAAATTCATGGCCTTAACAATAACTATACATCACTCTGAGTTGTGTATGGAACATTTTTCTGGTCCGGGCTGGTACACTCTTCTAACAGTAGAGTACAAGCAGCAAGGAAGTAATTATCCACAAAACCGTGGTCTCACTTGCAGATGTTGGAATTTTAAATTCTGTCCAATTGAAAACGCCGGTTTACCAGATCCTTAGTTATCATTAGGGACCGGAAGTTTTGGCGAAAAGGTTTTTGCACCAATTTGTTTTAAAGTCTTCATGCACATCTGCATCTCTGCTTCGTGATTATTGGCAGCGTGAATTTGTGCGGAGTCGTCTCTCATTTGACTGCGCCAATCAGAGCAAGGTAACTGCAGCCCCACATGTCTGTGACTGGCGGGAAGAACCCAAGACGCCGAGAGTTGGAAACATCCACTCACTATAAAATATGTTGTCAATTTAGTTCCTACTAAGGATTTTTGTGGTGAACACAAAATATTTTGCAGTGCTCATTAAACTGTTTGTTGGTGATAGCAAAATAATAAACTTACCAACAGAAAGTTTCGTGGACACTGCAAAATATTTGGTGCTCACCACAAAATTATTTGGTAGAGTCAACATTGACAAAATATTTTGTACCAACTCCAAAACTGTTTTTATGTGTGGCCATAAAATAGAACTACTTGTGAGCACGTAAGCCATTGAAACTAATTGACGCAGAAATTTTTTCGCGAAAAGTTCCAGTCGCTAGTTATGTTTGCACACCATGCGTTACTGGGAAAAACAATTTTAAATATACGATATCTACACGAGTGTTGTAATTGTCAGTGTTACCAAAACATTTAGTTAAAATGTAATCACGAACTCGTAAAGCAATAAGATACACATACTTCTAGCATGGATCCAAATGAAACAACAAACCAGTATTTAAGGTAAAATGAGTAAAATGTTTGGGTCGATGAGGGCATAGCAGCTACAGTGTTTTCCTCCCTCCAATGCGGAATCCATTTCGATTGGCGGCGAGGTCGGGTCCCGATTTTTCGTATGTGGGAAACGTGACGAAACTTTCCCGTAAGCTGGCTCGTTATATCGCAGAACTCCCGTTCTTTCCTAACTTCGCAGTCCGTCGCTTCTCTTTTCATGTCATAACCCTTCAGGGTTCCGAAGTTGCCTACAGGTGCTCTCGTGTAAATTCCCCGAAATTTATTTTCATTTATTAAATAACATATGTAAAGGCAAGATGAGACTGTTTTGCTTCACGTTGGCAGGGGTGTCATTACAGACGAGGACATCAAAATATGCAAAATAATCGGAATTGTGATAGTAACCGGCCATAGACTTTTGTTAAGAAACCATCATATCATTCACCTGGACCGATTTTGGGAAACCATGGAAAAACCGAATTCGGGATGGTCGGAGTCAGGAATAGAACTTAGTTTCTCTCGAATACAACCTCGCTCGGTAAAAAAAAAAACCAATATCAGTACCCATATTTTTTCTGAAGATCTGGGACCATGCGGCTTCGTAATATACACATCGGTCGTCAATCAACGTGTACCGTCTTGAAAGAAGAAGACTAATTTCGCTTTCCGTGATGATTGATTTATTATCTGTTTGCGGGCATAACATTTTTTTATTCAAAACTAAAGGGAGTTTTGTAAATTCTATTTTGCGGATGAAGATATTAGAACAGTGGAATGCAGGGATGAAAATCTGCTATAATATCAACCTCATTTCACACCTGCTCGTGCGATGCGACCTTCCATGGTCCCAGATGAGTGGAGCAAGAGGCTGGTTATTCGGCGGGTGTTTTCCAGAGACTGTGTTCCAGTTAGCGCGGCGAAGAGGGGGAGGGGATGTGATTACCGAAGTGTTAGCGACGGGACGTGGAGGTGCTGCAGGACGGCCAAGACTCGGAGGACCATTGTCAGGTAACAAGCCACAGCCATTGTGGCATATTTAACCATGATGCACCTTGTCGACAACAATGCGGCCGGGCTTAGTCTCGGATAATGAAATCCATTCTTCCTCTCCCCGCCTCCTCCTGTCTTCTCCCAAGTCTTCCTTCCCTCTTCCTTCTGTTCCACGATCTGGGAAACTCTCCGTGACGGCCAGGCAATGAGAATGCAAAACTTGGGAGGGCAGAACAACGCCGGCGTCTCAGCGGCCCTTCATCATCTCTCCCTACGTCCTCCTCTTTCATTCTCTTCCCTTTTAACCGAGTCCACAGCGACTCGGGAGCGGCTGTGCACGTGACTCAGGCGGCGGGGCGATTGGTCACCGGCCGCTGGCGCCGTATATTCCTAGGGAACGTTTTACCCAGAACTGAGCATCGTGATTCGTTTGCACGAGCCGCAGTACGTGCAGTTAACAGTCATCCAGCTTTTGGAATATCGGTGGGTTCCAAAGACCCTAGCTCACGGTTTTTCTAAAATTATTTTCCCAAACGAAAGAGATTTACGGAAAGAACGACCGCACGGAAGATGAATGCAACCAGTGCCTTGATACTCGAAATTTACTGAAAACGGAAATGTGCATTGCAGTGTGTGTAGTTAACTTAACCAAGAAAACATAACTTGTTACCTTGTTGAAGTGGACTAGACTCGCGAAATAGATGACTATTAAACAGAGTCTTTAACATATTGGAACACATTTTAAGAACGTCGTAGTTGGAGGTGAAAATTGGCTCAGTGACGTATACTAAGTCACGAATATCACCATACATTTACAAGTTTATACACCTGGTGATAAATGTCATCCTAATTAGCTTATTTACTGCACACAATGAACCTCACAAAATGATACAGGTACCACAAATGGACAAATAAATAACTTGAAGCAAACACTACTTTGAAATTTTTGTAAATCACACTGACCTTCATCTTCTTCTGCAGTTTACAGTCCTAAACAACAGGCTGTGAATTAAAAAAAAGATTCCATGGAAATCCACTGTATCCGTGACTGCAACGTGACCTTCTGAAATACAAAGAGAAATATGTGTTATACATTGTGTATTACAATCTTCACCGAAAATAAAACAACAGCATATCATGAATGTTTGCATATACCTACTTTTTCTATGGTTTACGCTCAAACAGGGATGTAATCGTCGCATGAAGATCCCGATGTTCTCGTGACTGTTTTTGACAACAATGACCAATACAGTCACATCCAAGAATATTGAAATTATCTCCTGGGACATCCTGTCCTGAGTCCGGCGTATATAACAACAATTTCCGTGGCAATGTGTTGTACGGGGATAATTACTTTTCATGCATAATGTAGCGATACAGCTCGGAGTATGTTCCCTCTTGGGCAACGTAGCGATCATAGCACTGGCTTGGGTTCCAATCCCGGACAGTCAAAACAAGTTTCTATGTTTACTCGATGTAATATATGTGATCATACCTGGATGTGGAGGGTTAAGAGGGCCAATAGAATCCGTCGTTTGATACATTATGGAGGACATCGTATAAAAAAATAGGGCATGTTCTATCTCCTGATCTCGTTCGAATTCCACGCTGCTCAGTGTATTCAGCAGCTCACACAAGTCATTCATGTAATCTATCTTACATTGTGTAAAATCTACTTATGGGGTCGAGAACACCCTTGACACTTCAAAAAGTTTTCAAACCAACTTTCCTGACAGAGGATCTGTAAGAGGTATGTAAAATTCACCGCTTAACCCTGGGAACTTCCAATCGCACTAAACACCTGCGGTTCGATCGAAGTTACTACTGCATGCTCTTTGTACAGAACAGCACCGGAGCAGTGTCGTCACTTGCTGCTTCAAACTTTCATTGGGCGAGGAGACTCCAGGCATTCTCCAACGTCACATGTTCCAAACACAGCCCCAAGACTAAACCCGCAGGTGGTCCACGTCAGGAATCAAGATGAGCACAGAATGTCAGTATGACAGCATTTTGCATGCCCTAGGGGTTGATTACGAGCACCTTTGCATCGCGATTTTTCGATATCAGTTAATATTAACTTGCGTTAAGAAACAATTCTAACCAATCAGTGGCGTGTTCTAAGGTGAATGTTTTTGAATTTTTTTTTTTAAATTTTATTTTTAGATTCAGCATTTTTTATAAATAAAAATAATATTTATTCATTATTTTATGAGCGTGACATTGTAGCCTGCAATGTCTTTATCCACTGTGATTTTTTTGTGTTTGGTATATCAGTTGGTTTTAGTGTAGTCCTTAAAACGGAAACATGTAAAATATGACTTTAACAAGCCATTACGCAAAAACTATGAGAGATAAAATAATTTCATAAGACCCAAATTTAGTCACATTTTGTATCTAAAATAAAATAAAATATGTGATGCAAATAAAAAATATAAAAATGTTGATGAAAATTGCGGTAGACCGCGCCCTTAACAGACTACGGACAGGAAGATTTCACGAAAATACTATTGCTCCACTTTGTTTCAGTGCCTTACGTTCGCACCTGCAGCTTCCTAGTATGTGATTGGATGTTTTACTCAACACAAATACACACAGCCAATAGCCATGCAGTAGAATTGCATATGTGCGGTAAGGCATTGAAACAAACAGATGCAAAAATCTTTTCGCGAAAATTTCCGATCCCTAACGATGACTATACACAACAATGAGTTATCTGTGGAACCATTTGAATGGTAGACTCTCGAGCCAGTAGCATACAAGAGACAAGGTACTCAGTGCCGGATATAGGGGGGGGGGGCATGAGGGGGCATGTGCCCCGGGCGGCACATCAATAGGGCGGCAGTCTGGCCCGGTCTTGTTTGAAAAAGTTAGAATTGAAAAAAAAAAAAAAAAAAAAAAAAAAAAAATATATATATATATATATATATATATATATATATATATATATATATATATATATATATATATATACGCCTAGAAGAAGTTAATTCAGTTAATAATTAAAGTAAAATCAATTTTTGGCTAATAGGAAATTCATTATTGTTATATATTAGAGCTGCAGTGTCGTGTTGCAGTATGTACTTTTCATGTACGCGAACGCATACAATTTAAGTTGAAATTTTCATGACATAATTTTGAAGTTAAGATATCTCGCATAGCAAAAATTTTACTTCTACGTTACAATACGAAGTTAGTATTACAATAGCATTAACGTCTGTTCTACCCAATATTTAATTTATATTACCGTTAAAAAAAAATTCGTCAAACCAAAATAAGGGGTGTGGGCCTTACCCCCTTACAAAATGGTCTCGATTCAGTACTGTAGGTGCTAATTCTCCATTAACACACCTCGGTCTCTGCAGCAACTGCCATGTGCTCTAAGAGTATAATCGGTGTTAATACCGCACGCCTTGGAACAAAACCCTGCTACGGCACAGTAATCAATTATCATTGTTTTTTTTTTTTTTTTTTTTTTACTGTTTGTTGCAATGGGAGTTTACAGTTAGAACTTACTTGTGGACGTACGCCATTGCTCACGTTTTTGTTGACCAAACTTGTATTGAATGACGCAGTGATAAAGTACAGAAAACGTACAAATAGCCTAAGTACAAAAACAGATGAAAAACAATTCCAGAGGAAATTGATATTAATTTTTATCTATCACTGTTTACAAATTGCATTTACTTAGTAATGCAAATTTAGGGCAGAATTTGTACATCAGGGATATAGTGGAATCTTAAGACCTCGATGTTAAGCGCCGACCAAAATCTCTCACTCACTATTATTCCAAGTGCTTCTAGTTCATCCAGAAGTATGCTATGGTTTACTTAATCAAACGCTTTGGACAAATCTAAAAATATTTAAATTGTTGTTTTATAACTATACAATGCCTCATGTAGCCTATATGTAGGGTAAAATTTGCGGTTGCAAATTCAGAACTTTTGCCTTTAGTGAAACAACATTGGAAAGAATTCAATAAATTAAATTAATCTAGATTATGTCCAAGCTTTTGTTTACATTAATTCCTCAAAAATTTTTGATATAATTGTCAAAATGGAAATATGCCTATAACTGTTTATATCGTTACTATCCCGTGTTTTGTGAACTGAAGTTATTTTAGCTACCTTTAGATCATCTGAGAACACTTCGCTGTTAAAAGATTGATAAATACCGTATGGTAGTGGCTGTAGCAATTAATGTGCATAAGTTTGTATTATTTTTGTTGGGATTTCATTCATGCCTATCGCGTTCGTATTTTTTTAGAGTTTTAATATACTCATATTCTTCCTTTGGCTGTTACAGGAAATAGCATCATCGATGTAGAAACTGCTGGTGGTACTTCAGTTACTGATGACTGATGCAAGTTAGATTTCGAGATATTTGATGCTACTGGTAAAGAGAATGTACCGTGATAATCAACTTCACAACAACGAAGTGCCAGGTTAACTCCGTGGATGAAGAATGTAGTTCAGTTCCAACGAAGAGTTTCGTAGACATTTTCTTTGGAGCAAGTTCGCTTTCGTGGTATGAAATGGTGCGCTTTTGAGTGAATAACAAGTACGTAATCACATTACCTTAATATTTGATTTAGGAAACATATTTATTATCTTCAAGGAAAAGTCAGCTAATACGATATTTACTGTCTGTCTACAAAAATTTCATCAACGATTGTTTAAATCATAACAGTTTAGAAATGTTTGTATGCCTTCTGATTAGTTAGTACTAATGAAAATTTCGAAAATAAAATGCGTTTGAGCAGAATATATTAAACACTTTTATTGCAGAAAATATATTCTATTAATTTTTGTACCGTTGCTGAATTGTTAGAGAATTTAGCCTACTGTTCATGTATGCAAATTTATACTTCAGTACACTATTTGTGTGTATTTTAGTCCGATGTTCACTAAAATGCAAGATTATCATACATTTATTAAGTAAGACACGCTACCGCTTTGTCAACGGAAATATTTTGAGGCTATCTTTCTGCTAGTTATTGAGAAACGATAAGTGATCAAAAACATAAGTACAATTTTTACGTATAATTAACAGCATTTCCACTGTCGGCACTGCAGGAAAAAAAGCACTTGGTATTTGACCGAGTCTATTTTGAAACAGCGGTCAAAATCCCTTCTTTCCAATCAGGAGACCTGGATTTTGAATCCCGTCTCATGATTTGTCAAGCTCATATGTACGGAATATTTTTAAAACCCGCAGAATTGGTTGGTATGTAAACACTCGATATGATAAAATCCCGACTGCGCAGCAAGGCATTCTGCAACGTAGTAAGAAGTAATTCGCATATACCTATCCACTTATTGTAACCCGGAAGAAAGGCAAGGCGAGGAGACTGAGTGGTTAGCAGAAATAAATGACGTAGGAGTGAGTTCAGGATTGCTGCCTGGCGATGAAAGAGTAACAACGATAGAGAAAGACTCAGAGAAAAAAAAAAGAGGTGGTAGGATGAAGAACAGAATTATTGACAGAGGAGAAATGATGGCAGCTGGAGAAATGTGCATAACGAAAGCTAAGTATGTATAGTCTGTTCACTATAAACTGAACACTCAGAAGAACTTATAATTTATTAAAAATATGTATTATTGGGCCAATATATGTTATCTTTTGAGTGTGTTGAAACGTTTACACTAGTTTTTAGTTACTTGGAAGTTTTCATATTAAACATAGCAAAGATGGCTGCAAAACAGCTGAAAGAAAACTTGATGCAGTGCTCACTTTATCGTGAACGGCGTATATAGTAGTGTGTGTATAGCCGAGGGGCTGCTCGGCTGAAGGTATTGAGATCCGTGCACTGTGGGTTTTATTTAGGCAGCGCATCACTGTAGGCCCTGCAGTCGTCTTGTTGGCGGTGATTAGACACGTAACTTCCATCAATCTCCATAAGCCAGCAGAAGCAGCAAGATGAGGTGGGAGGGAGATAGTGAGAGGAAGGTGGTGATGGGGGGAGTGTTGCTACTCGCCGTACAGAATGGAATCATCCCAGCCACAATTGGTCGCAATCGACAAGACATATCGTCTTCTCTAACCCCTAGCAGCACGTGGGAAAATACATATAGACGGCCGATGTTGGTTTCGATCACTGTTCTGCCCTACTAAGTGAGAAAGCCTTTACACCGAGAGATCAATTTTTACAGGAGAGACAAAAATTTGTTTATTTCTTAACACACTCATTTTTTATAATTAATTTCGATGTTTTGTTTTTATTATGACATTTAAATATTTAAATTTTATTTGGTATTGCTTTTTGACATCTTTATTCAAAACAATAACTGAAAGGCTTTTATTCTGAGTATTATGCTCAATTTGGTACTTGGGGAATATTTTAACAATTATTTACACAGGCAACGACTGGTTATAAGCTGTTTATTCTTAAAGAAATTATGTGTGTTGATACCAACTATTTAAATATAAAAACATGTTTTTTTTTCAAGTTTGTAGTTACGGCTTTCTTCCTTGTACCTATACGCGGATCACGGTGAAATGAACACTTCTGAGGATAATATTGTCAACAATAATAATAATTTTTATTCTGGTCACAGGCGTTAGGATTTGAGAAGGGTGAAATCTGTGCACACTCACTTTTACATGCACACTCACTTTTACATAAACTGCAATGTTTATGTTAACGTGTTGTGGACAGACACACGCTTAAACAAAAACAATAAAGCTCCGAAACTAGTGACTTTGCCGTTTACAGCATATAAATATAAACTGGCCTTTATTTTTTAGAAAGGTTTAGGTGACGCCGGACGGGGTCCTAACAGTCGTCCGTCATCGGTGGTTATTGTTCGCCATTTTCTCGGTGACATGAAAAAAAAATTGGCGAATATCAAGAGGATGTAAGGTAGGTACGCAACAGCGACGGAATGCAAGTTTAGGGAAGTGGGAGCACCAATGAAAACTCGGAAATTGACGGCAATGACCGCCGACCACCTTTCCCAAGCGCGAAAATCAGGACTGGCGCTTCCGGGGATCGAACCCGGATCGCCGTGGCGGGAGGCGAGTGGTCTGAACACTCACTACAAACGCCCCTCGTCTTAGTGTCTGGGTTTCTCAGAAATGAATACTACTTTCTCGTACAACCACCGTTAACTGATTTCTTCTACGTACACTCATGTTAACCTGGAAATTATGGGTTATTCAAGATAAAGTTCACACCGTTGAAGCGCTGGTTACTTTTCCCCCTCCCAGTTAACTAAATGTTTTTGTCATACGTCAGTATAAACATAACAAAGTAAGCAATAAACACATTGTATACGTAATGTACTCAAGTGTTCAGGCAATGCTAGGTAATTGTTTTCTTCAGATTGGTGAGAAAAAAAACTCAAAATATTGTAAACTTAATTCTTTGCAAAATCCAAGACCTTTAGCAGTAACACGGAACACATTACTACAGGCACTTTGAAAAATAATGAATCGTTCGTTCGCTATATATAGAGCTTGGTTTAGGCTTATTTACAAAATTGGCTATACTTTGTGTGTAAAAGTCTGAAAACTTTAAAGAAAATTGGTACCAAAACAAATAAAAATTGTATATTGGGAGACGAAAAAACGTAGGAATTCTTCAATGTTAAAATTATTTTGCCTCAATATTTTTTTTTTTTTTTCAAAATCACTGTAAAACTACCGAGCGTGGACGTAACGTAGAGGTTACAATATTTTTTTTTACTGTAGACACATTGGTCTTCAGTAGTGCACACGTCTCCGAGAAAAACTTGTGTGAACTTCACAAGTATATGGCATTTGTTATTAAGAACTAACCAATTGGTCTACACTGTTAAAAAGATAGTACTTCTACTCTGTCAGCAATTTACACTTAGATATCATACAAGTAAAAACTACTTGGCGAGTGTAAGAGAAAAATCCATGTCAAGTAAACCTAAAATAATATCGCCTTATTTGAAAAAGATAATTACTTATTTGGCGATTTAAAACAAAGCACGACCGACATAATATTGAACCCATCAAGCCTTTAAACTGTGTTATCGTGTCAGAACAGACGATTAACGTACATAAGTCACAACACTGTACTTCTGAAAATTATTTTTAACATTGTAAGTTTACTGTTACATTGTAACAATTTAAGTTACCTCGAATATGTTATGCTACATCTAAATAAATATGTAAACCCCAATAAACGAAAATAAAAATGTCAGGGCAGATTTGTATCACTAGTGTAATAAAATTAACTTTAATTTGCATTATGCTAATGCCCGATAAAAATTAACATTTTTACAGCATAGTTACATTTACATAGTACACTAATGTTTGCAAAGAAAGCAATAAACATTGCAAACAATGACTTTGTGCTACGTACTTCACAGAGAAAATGTTTACCTTCTCGTATCATTAATTTTGTAGAAATCCTACACTTACTAGTAAAGTACTATTCATATTGGTAAATGAACCCTTAAAAACAATTGAGGTATACTACTAATGGCATATACTAACGCTGTGTTTGAGCCCAGCATGACTTTGTAGGCTGGAAGTCATTTTAATAATGTTATATATTTAAAAAATTCGTGAGTCAAGAAATTTATTATTATAACTTACTTACAGATACAATCACAGATAAACACCACTACATTTGCACGCGCTGATGGACATAAACAGAAACAAGAAGTTGCCAACATTGCTGATAAGTCTACTTTCCTCAAAGTGGGTGCAAATTTACCCGGAAAGTTAAAATTGTTGACGTATATCTAGGAACATCAAATAAGTATAGTAATAAATAGCAAAACAAAAAAAACATAAACGGAGGACACAAAAGATAAGTCAGCTTACTAAGTATATACGCATACCCAGTTTAATAAAATTTGGGAAAAATTTTTCTGAGATTCCTTTCTAGGCTAAAGACAAACAATGGCCGCCGTTTTCAAAATATTACCAAAGAATGTACGAAATACTCAAGTCCAGTCAACTAACTAAATACAATATGCTTGCCAAGATTAATGAACTTCAGGAAAATAATTCCACAAATATGTGATATTGTTAAAACATAAAAATGGCCGCCATTATACAAAATATGAATGCATGATTAACAAATTAAACGTAAGCCAGTATGCTAAGTGGTAGTCTATATGAGTGCTAAGTTAAACAATATTCGAAAAAAAAATGTTTCCTCAGATATGTTAACTTATTCTAAATATAAAACAATTACAACCGCTTAGAAAATATTAATACAAAGTGAACGAAAAATACAAGTCAAATTTGTAAGATGTAAATGTGAACCAAGATTATTAAAAATAAAAAAAATCTCTCAGTTATGACAAACTACAAAAATGGCCATATTTATGGAATTATAAATACGGGTTGAATAAAATACATGACAGTCAATTCAGCTTACTAATTTGTATATGTGTGCTGAATTTTGTGAAACAAAAATCATGAAAGAGGACATATTAAGCTAAAAATAGAAAAATGGCCACCGTTTGAAAATATAATGAACAAACTATGAACGAAATACACACAAATCAAGACAACTATCTAAGTATTATATGTATATCCATATTTTCTAACATCGGTAAAATATTTCCCCAAATATGCCATATTACGCTAAAAAAAATGGTCGCCATTATGAAAATATGAACATATGATAAACTAAATACACTAAATCAATTAAGCTTTGTGTGTAGTATACGTGTACCAAGTACGATGAAATTCTGAAAAATATTTCCAAAGATATGTAATACTATGCCAAAATTATAAAAATGGCCGCTATAGTGAAAATATGAACACAAGATGAACGAAATAATAAAAGTCAAGTCAACTCCGTATGTACCAAATTAGATGAAATTCTCAAAAATATTTCCTAAGGTTATGTAATACTATGCTAAAAATATAAAAATGGCCAACATTTTGAAAAAATTTAAACAGGATTAATGAAATACACAACAGACGAGTCAGCTTTGTATGTAGTAGGCCTATGTGTTTACCGAGTTTAATGAAGCCCTCAGTATGAAATAGCCATATTTATTTCAGTTAAAATGGTTGTGTGTCACCTATTTTATATTGTAATATTTGGGCTACCTTGGGTAAACTAGTTTTACGATAGAGATACGGTGATTATGTTCAGGGGCGGATCGAGCTCTAGGATTGGGAGAGGGGGAGGCATTCCTCAAAATGTAGCTACGCTCACCACTCACACCTTATGACACAGGAAAAAAAAAAGGGGGGGGGGCAAATGTTATAGCTAAAATATATATATAAGGAACAAATATAGCAGGTCATGGTCTTCCGTGTACACTCTAGCGGCGTGCACCGAAACTACGTCCGCAACTGATTCGTGGCTAGAGGCAATGATTTTTGGTGAAAATAAATATTCAAACATTTTTAGTTTCAATGCCTCACGTTAATATCTGCAGCTCTGGTACGTAGTTATTGGCAGTGAGCATTCGTGTAGAGGCGTCACTCATTTGACTGTGCCAATGAGAATAACGTCACTGCGACACTACACGTCTGCGACTTGCTGGTAGATACCAAATATGTTGAGAGTTAAAAACAGCCAATCACTGACCACGAAGCAAAGCTGCAGGCGTGTACGCGAGGCACTGAAACAATATGTTGCATAATTATTTTCAACATAAATCATTGCCTCTATTCTTAGCCGTTGAAGAAGATGCGTACAAAATTTAACGTTATTAGATAAAAAAAAATAATATATTGAGAACACTGCTAAAAAATAAGCGTCGTGTTCGCCAGTCATGGCGTAACATTCTGTCATAATTTCGTTGAGTACCGAGTACTATACAAAAAGTTATTAGTGGGGAACACACATATATGTATATAAATCGACTGTGGTGCGCGATTAATACTGAAGTTCTGAATTCAGATGGAGTATGAGACTCCGCCCACTTCCCTCCTACTAAGAAAAACAATTCATCAAAACATACTTTTTATCAATTTATGAAGTACTTCCTTCGCTCCCAATTTTATAGCATGGCTTCAACAATCTTTATTTACTTTATAATTTTAACAATGTAATAAAGTGGACGGAGTTTGAGACCGACCGCCCTGACTGCAGCGCCAAAGACGCACAGCACTCTCGGTAACTTGGTGAACTGCAGCCAAACAACAAGGGTAGATAGGCGAGTATCCAGACCTGTACTTCTACGACCGTGGGAACAGCTGATTGCACTACGTCATATTGCAACCTAAATAAACAAAGTCAGCTTGGCCTCAGTATAGACTGCTAATGCTCTATCTGTACTTTTCTCTCATCTCTGGTCCTGAAAGTCTGGTGTAGAGTGCGAGATATCGATTTGTTTCATGACATCTCTAAGCTTAGAGGCTCAGTGTAGACCGTGATTCATCTATTGTTTTCGTGACACTCCCGTTCCCTGTACGCTTGCCTAGAGGTACGGTGTCGACCACGATTCATCGATTTGTTAGGTGACCCCTTTCTGTACGTTGCCCAGAGAGGATCGGTGTCGATAGCGACTCGTCGATTTATTCCGTGGCCTCTCACTGTACGCTTGCCTAGATGCTCGGGTTTCCAAACACTCTCCTCCCCAGTATGCATACCTAGAGGCTCGATCTCGACCACGATTCATCGATTTGGTTCGTAACTCCTGCCTGTAGCCATGCCTGGAGGCTCGGTGTCGACTATGATGCATCGATATATTCAGAATAAATTGTTGTACACATGTCTGAAGGCTCTGTGTGGATTGTGATTTAGGCCGTCCAGGATAAAGTGAGCACTAAAGATTTAACCTTTGAAAAATATTACTAGCCATTGCTGCATATAATTTAACATTTACAATAGCTACCTCTTACATCGTACAGTTGGCAGCGAAAGGCCGAATGTAGTTCTGTGTATTTTCTTATTTAACTGAAACAATACTGAAGTAAAGTCTACTGAATTCGACATATTTATTTGTGTTTTATATAATACCTACATACTTTTTTTTATAAATCTAAATAGGTTCCATCCGACTCCACAATTTATCTCACAGGCGCAAACCTCAAGTAATGTGTCCAGAGAGGTTAGACATTCCGGTCGCAAGCCGTTACGCGCGGATATATACTAATGGCTGAAAATAGAAATTTAGCAGGGCTATTTTGAGTGCTCACTTTATCTCAAACCGCCTATAGATATATACGTTTCGTGACCACTTCCTGTACGCTTCAATAGAGACTCGGAGACGACCGCGATACATCAATACATTTTCGTGACAGTGGCGTCATCTAGGGAGCAGGGGGGAGGCAACCCCCCCCCCCTGGGTTTAAAATTTTAATATATAAAATTTATTTTTTTTTTATTTTGTTATTTTAATAATGCTAACTTTAGCACATAATACTGAAGTTTTATTGTTAAAGTTTCTAATATAGCTTAATTAATAAAAAAGATGCAACAAGGTCACTGTCTTCGAAAAAAAGTCTTCCCTCACCTCTCCACCCCAAGAAAAACCTGAAATGACGCCCCTATTTCGTGACAGCCCTGTGGGCCTGTCTGAAGGTAGGCTAGGTGTCCACCGCGATGCATCGACAGCCAGATAGATCTCTTCGCGCGCGGATGGCGTGCGCGCGCGCGCGTGTTGGGCCGGCCGCCTCCGGACCCCTTTCTCCGGGCAAACCCTCCCCCTGTCCCCGCCCCCACGGGAGCCGTGACAAGCGAGACAATGTCCATTATCGCCCCCTCCGGCCCGCGTGTTAGCGCGTTAACGAGACAGCCAGTTGTCTATCAGCGGCCGGGAAATTACATTGTCTCGACCGCCTATTGGAGCGGCCGAGGCAGCCGAGAACACAAAGCCTGCTGTTGCCGGTGGCTTTTCCATTATGACAAGTATGTGGGTGCCGCGGCCATCTTCTTCGACTCGGCTGCTAGCTGATCCCTGGGGGCATTCTTCACAGGGATACCAACACTTTACAAATAACATTACCAAACAGGCAATGGAAGCGTTTCTCCCATTCTCATGAAACATTTTCCATAATTCAGCCTGTGGACACTCAAACACATTGAGAACTATTGCTACAGAACATTCATGGAAAATTGAGCACATTTACCCCCCCCCCCCAAACCCGTTTTTTTATTCTCAGCCAGTTTGTAGCAATTCAAAGTGGTAAACACAGTATAGGCTGCTCACTGTAAACTGAGTACTCAGCAGAATTTGTAATTAATTTAACAATTGTTTAATTGGGCTAATAGACGTTAACTTTTTAAAGTGTTGAAACGTTTACACTGTTTTTTTTTGTTACATAGAAGTTTTCATATTAAAAAAGTAAAGCCAGCTTCAAGCCGGCTAAGAGAAAACTTTATGCACTGCTCACTTTATCGTGAACGGTCTATATAAGTTTGTCATCAGCCAGGAATTATATTTTAAATGAGGAATTTCTACCATTTCTCATACACATCATCAATCTATGTTACTAACACCTGTGTTGTATCTAACATACTGGTTTGCCGCTAACTTGACATATTTTATAAATATAGTTAGTTGTTACCGTCGTGGAATAATTTGAATTCTGCGAAACTGTTAGTGTAATTGTAGGCCGTTTTAATTACGCCAAGTGTTCCCTGATTTTTAAAATATTTTTAAAATATTAGCATCACTATTAATGAAAATTATTATTACTAGGTCTGTACAGCCTAATTTTCTCACACATAAAATATAATATATTAATTTTGGTTTGTTATTAAGATTAAAAAATTTTACTTAAGTCTATAATTTTTAAAATGTACATAATTTTTTGTTTTGACAAAAATTGGCTACATAGGAAAATTTATTTTCAACCAGTCAGTAAGTTATCTGCCCCAGTTTAGAATTTAATATTAAAAATAATAGTTGTAAAAACAGCATAAATAAGAACCCTCGGCCTTGAGCGTAATTTAGACAGCATGTATTGTAGCTCAAACTGTTCTTGACATATCTTAAATGGAAATGTTTTTTTGTCCATCTTGTGAACTGCAACCGCTCTTACGAATAACTTTAGAACGTTGAAACTGGTTATCGTAATATGCAGTCAGAGTACGCTATATACTTGAAATTATGTTTAAATAAATGTTCTTATGCTTTAAATTAAACACAGAATTTAATTTCTTGGACTAATGAACAGTTCGTGAAATATTTGTAATTTTTCCTATAGCAAACGTGAAATATGAAAATAAAAATATGTGCGACGTGGCTAAAACCAAATAAAATGAAAACGAAAATTATGATGTTAACAATAAGAACATACGGTTTAAAACCAGAAGTTATAAAATTAACACGGTATAGCTAAAATTTCGCAGTTTCTTTTGAGCGCAAGCCATATAAGTAAAACGACTGTAAATTCATGTCAGTTTTGACTTATTCGACACCTCCTGGAAGGCGCTGAGCTAATAATATGGTAGCAACAAAGTGCACAGCCAATCACGTGATATTACCGTAAGTGAGCAGCCAATGAACAGATGTTGCCTGCTTGAGTACACATACATTCTTTGAAAATAGTCTAAAGGGCAGAGAATAAGCGGGTTTTCCTCAGAACTGATGCCTGTAATTTCAGGGTAATTTTTCAAAAACGGGCATATTTTGGTCCCAGTTATGTTGTAGATATAATATTATTTTAATGATGAAAATAAAGTACCAAGTGCTAGTAAATATGTCATAGAGCTATCTATTAGATTCCTTTCGCACTGAGAATAACCTAGAAGCAGATATTTTAATTTTAGGTGAGGTTAAAGTGTAAACTATTGTTTCCATCACAGTGTTTTATTATATGTATATTTATTGTGAATCAAGACTGCTCAATGTTTTTTCTCACCTCCGTTATTAGCTTTTTTATGTATGTATTAGGTTACCTTTTTCTGTTCTATGTCTTTAACAAGTTAGTTGACGGTAAGACGATGTTAAAGTATGAAAGAGCTAACCTCAATATTAGAAATTTTACAAGTGCCTTTATTAAAGTTTTACACCTCCGTTACTCTCATCTCCGTGTAAAATGTTATTTATGGAGGTGCGAGTGAGGTAACGTGTACTTCTTGATTAATTGCAATGAGTTTATAAAAACTAGCAGTTATAGTGAGTAAATTAAATTGTAAACATTGGTCAAATACAACTTTTACTTCAATTGACACTTAGGCCCGGATTCACCAACCTCTGTTAAGCATTTAATATACGTTAAAGAGGATTAACAGAAGATTTAACGTGCGGTTGGTGAAACCGGATCTAAAACTTCTAAACATAACAATTTACGTTAATATTGAAGTTATTTAAGATATCTACTAAACAGCTTGGTGAAACACTCAAATGTTTTTGTTCAGTATTTAATTTTGAAATGATGTGGCCATAATATTGTGATTAATGTGAGTAATTATACAACTGGTATTACACTATCACGACATTTTAATTAATTGTTGATATATTAATTCACGTACAGTACATGCATTTTGTTCTGTAACAGAATGGATTCTGTAAAGAAAACTTTGAAAACACCAACAAGCTACAATTCAGGACGTTATGGGAAATATAAAATCAAATGAGATCCATATAGATTTCTGTGAAAATTATGGATGCTAATAAGTAGGTAGCGAGATTCAATCAGCCTATTTTGTAAGCTCAAATCCTCGATTCAGCCCACGAAGTAGTTGTTTTCAGTAAGTTTGTGTAATCATTAGCTGTACTGTCTAAAATCTTCTGTACAGTGTCTGCAAACGTAACGCACGATTATATATTATAGCCCATATTATTATAGCCTATATTATTATAGCCTATATACTATATTATAGCCTATAGCTAATGAGGTAAATCACATGTGCCTAAGTAAAAATTATTTATTTATTAAGTGACAGTTCAGTAAACTTTTATCGTAACAAAACAATGTTTTATCTGACTTTAACATAATCTATGTTTCCAAGTGAATTAAGTTCGATGGCATTATTCAGAGAACGGCCGTGGTATGGAGTCCCGTAAGACATTGGATGATGCCTGAAAATAAATGTAGATGATCTTGTAGCCAAACAATGGTATATTTATTCATACGAGCAATATATTTTTTAAATGGGAAAGAAATATCCAGGAGTTAAAATCGTCCCTGTTGAGGAGGAAACAGGTGAATTTGTGAACTCCATCAATCTTGAAAATTTTAAACACATCTTAAAAATGCATTAAGTAGAGTAGTAAGTTGGAGCAACAAATGTTCTTCAAGCAAGACGTTTAAGTTGCTTGAAGTGTTTTGCTGCAAGTTATTATCAGCATTGCGGAACTAACCGTATCCATTTTTAAAGTACGGAAAGTATCCTAATTTCACACCGTGTGGTGTTGCATAGCTTGTGATGTATGGTTTATTTTTCATATTAAAGTACACCTGTTTACTTTCTCACATGTACACATACACGCACACACAACACAATTTCTGAAAATTTAAGTTCTCTTTACAAACAATTTTCTTCCTTAACAATTTATAGATTGTGCACCAACGGATAGAATATCTCATTTAAACGATTCTCCAGGATCTTCATTGTAACCTCGAGATGAGTGGATGTTGAGAACGCGTATTCTTTCAAACAGCTGTATTGAATTTTTATAGAATAAATTTATTAACATCTGAATAAGGAGAGTTTTATTTAACTTTAACAGTAGGTCTTGAGAGCCAATTAGGGTGAAATAAGGCGAAACAACGTCCACGCCCGAAGCAGGTTTAGAACCTAGGACCTCTCACAACGTAGACCGGCGTGTAGCCGAATACGCTATGGAAGCCGGCGTTACAAGCCGTTAACGGTCACATTTAAATACCTTCTTCTCTGCGTGACAAAACCAAATTCAACATATGCAGTAACTAACAATTATTTTACGTTCAATTTCAGTACATGTTATTACTCTAAAAACACTTACCGGTACCGTAACTATTTATTAGGTTCTTGCCAGAAAAAAAAAGACCGACATTTAATTACAGTTATGTTTATTCAGATGATTTAGACCAAGAAAATGAGTTTCAGACAGTTAAAGCCAATCAAATGACTATGTCACTACGATGATTTCTGGGAAGAAAACTACTCACCATTTTTAAACGAAAATTAATACATATATCAGAAATTCATTCTTACAGTTTTAACATTTATATATCATCGTTTGTATCTGAAATTTTCTGTTGCAATACATGTAACAAATTTTTTGATCTTTGCCGCGGTAAAATCAGATATTATGTGGTCAAAATAAGCCCAAATTAAGCAAAATAATTTTTTATGTATTAAACGGTACATTATTATTTTCAAAAATGCTGTTACAAAATTGTGTATTATATGACTGTTAACAGTCTCAATTTTTTTCAAAGTGTTTGGTTAAAAATTATTGGAGTTATTTGCAATTGTTTGAAATAAATGAAAGACCATGGCCTTAAATTGGATTTGTAACCAAGAAGTTTAATGATGATCTGTTATTAAAATTTATTAAGAAATCTACCAATATTAACTCTGTGTTTCCAGAAAAAAAGATGGTATCATTCTTGTTGAATATTATTATGATATAACTGTATTGCTTCAGCCTAACAGTATTCCACGTGGCAACAATACATTTTAAGAAATGTACATATTATACTTATTTCGTAGCCTAAGTTACTTCATTGAAGATTCTCTTATAATTTTTGTACAGAACTTCTGAATTTTTGATAATGCAATGAACCGTGACCTAAATTGTCTCTTACCTTCATTACAGTCATCCTCACCTCCGTTAATTTGTAGGCTAATTTAAACAATTTTATTTAAAATATAGTAATTTTATTTGGCCGTATTTTTTTTAATAATGTGTTTGATACTGTTATTGTAATAAATCAAAAATCCTCTTAAAATATTACTATATTTTTCTTATATTTTCATGTATCTAATGAGCCCATTTTTAAAAAAAATTCCTTACTATTTATTTATTTAGAGCAATTCAGAAGATAGAGCTTATTATTACTAGCAAACTTTGAGAAAATTACTAGGAACAGACCGATATCAATACTACGTTACAAATTCAATAGAGATGGCTGCAGTAATTACTAGAGAATTCAACCTACTATTAACTCACGTAACGCTATCTTATAAAATGGCAGCCAAAACCAAAGAACCTAAAATTAAATTAACTCTATAAGTAAATTGATATTTCTTCGTACGAAGGGGTTGCAATTGTTTAAAAAATTTGGTAGATACTCAAATATAAATTAAAATACCGAATCAGCCGCCAATCCGTAAATAAGTATTTTAGCAAATTGAAATACGTAGGCCTACTGTACTTTAATATTTTCCTCTACAGTGTTATTAATGTACCTAGTTTAGCAGAAACCAGTGCAGTACTTTCCAAGTGGCCATAAAATATAAAACCATAACTATTAATAGTGTTAATTAGATAAAAAAATACGTTACGTTTCATTAAAGGCTACTTTATGTATTTAACTTAAACATTCCGGACACAAACTTTGGTTGAAATTAGTCAAACTGTAAATTAAGTTAAACATTACAGACAAACATTAAATATTTATACGATCACCATTTTGAAAATACGTCTCGTAGAAGATTTATGTATTAAAATGAGATTACCTGTAACAAGTTCCTGAGATATGACAATAATAAAACGCTGATTTCTCAGTGTCTGTTTAAAGTCTTGGTTATATAATCACATGATTAACATGAATAGTTTAAACAGAACGATTAAGTGGTGATTCAAATTAAAGTGTTTCTCAACGTACTTTAATATATATTTAGCTAAGCATTGAGTTAGGCAAACTACAATGACGAATATCCGAGTTTGAAATTGGCTGTGTCGAGAGTTTCTTATGTGTGTTTTTTCACTTGCTGTTAAAGAAGAAATGATAAACGTGAACGAAAATAAGCACACTTGTGGTGAAGAGATTTTATTTTTATTTTTATTTATTTATTTTTTTTTGTATTTTCGATTATTGTGTAGAATTATTGCACGTAACGTGGAATACTGTTACGGGGGTAACTAGGGGCGTGCTTAGCTTCCAGAAGTAGAGAACTCACGAGAGGTACACTACCTTAATATAGGTTCGTTATCAACCAAGAAAATTAAAATTAAAGAACTCGTTTTAAGAATTTAATACAAAAATTAAAATCAAAGAAACGTTTACAAAATTTTGACTAGAATTGACAAGTAAGAAAACAAACAAAACTACGTACGACTTATCTTGATTACTACCTTTACATTTCTGCGACACAAATACAGTTACTGTTATTCAACTTAATCACCTAACAAAGTTTAAAACCTACTACATCTCTAGTTTTATTTTCCAGACGTCTGGACTGTTCACAGCGAAAGTGCAAGTATTAAGTACATTTATACTTCTCGTATCGTCACTCCTAACGACCTCAAGGTAGGGGGTATTTCCAAAGCAAAAATAAATAAATAAAATTAACTTACGTGTTCCGATAGCCTGTCTTCATACTCTGTTCCAGCGGGCACCATCCCACTGCCTCTGACCGATGACAACGACAACGACCCCAGGGGTAGAGGAGACCCGCCTTATAAAGCTCGTGCCCTGCTTAGCCCGCATTTCGCGCGAGGCGATGACCCCAGTGCAGTGCCCCGGCATGTGGAAACATAACCGCCCGGGTTTTCGGTTAAATCTCCACGACCAGTAGCAATCCACAAGGACCATGCCAAAACACGAAATATAAAACCAATAAAATTATGACATTTCGAATTTACCGAAAATTTGGACAAAAAATTAGGGCCTCATAAAAAACAAACGTAACAATATGATGTGATTTTTATTATGTTCGTGTCATTAACACTGTTAGAGTATAAATGCATGAATAAAGCAAAATAACCGTAGCTTTGTTTTTGTTTAAATCCTTGACTACTATTTTGAGGTGCTGGAAATAAATGCTATTTTTTGTCACTGAAAAAATTGTAACAGAAATGCCTGTTTTTTACAAACTGATTTGTCAATTCTTTCACTGATAAAATATTTCTGAATATTAGGAAACATAAGTATTTTTAAAAGAAACTGTCAGATGACTTGTCAGTAATTAAAAACAAATAAATAAAACATTAAAACACTTGAACTATGGCGTCATAAAATATGTTAAGGTTATTAAAAAAGCTGGATTACCATGTTTAAAGAAATGTTACATGATAATTTTTATTGACTTACTAGTGCGTAAACATGCATATGCAATTATACTTTTATCACAGAAATTAATGTCAGGCAAGATGATAGAACTAAATTACATAATATAAAGAAAGCAGTTATGGTATGTAATCTTAATACACATATGTAAAATATTCTTGCTCATACAATACAAAGGTAACTAATTCATATTACCCCTCAATTCTAATGGTGGTTCGGTTCATCTATTACTATGCATTCTTCGTCCGTGCGTAAAGCCATTTAGTTGTTAGTTTAATTTATTTGTATGCGAATAAACGAATATCTCTAAAATAAACACGGAGGCATTAAAAAATTTGGCCATAAGGGCGTAACTGGTGAGTGAATGAAGAACATAATTTCCTTAATACACAAAGCATGAAAGTGGCACAGAGATTTCGCTATATTTTTTGGAGAACTTAAAGATATGACCTTGTAATGTTTTTGGTAGAAATTAGGCGGAAATGTTAAGTGAATGCTTCTCTGTTTCAGTTTTACAAGTTACGCTGTTATTTTTCTAGATACATTAGTGTGAAAAAAACAGTTTTTACCCATTTTATAGATTCTACAAGTATGATTCTATCATGCGTTCTGTATTTTTAAAAACATACGCAAATTGATAAATTGTTTTCTTTTAGTACATATTTTGGAAATAATTTAAGCAGGAATTTCACAGATATATTCTGAATTCAAAGATTTTCAAAACAGACTGCGTTACACAATATGTAGTCTGTTCACTTTAAACTGAGCACTCGCCAACACTTTTAATATCCAAAAACTGTGTTTTATTTGGGCCAAATACGTTAAGTTTTGAGGTTGGGGGAATGTTTACACAGTTTTTTTTTGTTCCAGGGAAGTTTTAAGGTCAAGAATGTGAAAGATCATTAATATATATTGTATATATATATATATATATATATATATA
>PNEQ01011025.1:0-42768 GCA_003012365.1 Medauroidea extradentata | reverse complement strand
TTGACAAAGACTCTAGATGCATCAAATCCTTCATAAGATACTGGTGCTTTGTATTCACCATGTTCATATTTTATGTAGTAGCTGAAGCTAATAGGTTCATGTTTTTGGTACATTTTCGTGTACGATTTGTCTGTGCTAGTAGGTTCACTAGGATCTAATTTTGTCAACAAACATTCAAAATCGGCATATATGACGAAAGACACTCTTAAAGAATGATTTTTGTTCTTAAATGCTAACATATTATTTCCTTTATATGGAAGTTCCACTCATACACCATAATGTTCCCGACAGTCTTCTTCATGAGCATTTAACCTGTGTTCAGAGTAGAAGTATTGCAAGCACCTGTCACATACATATATTTTATGCCCATTCTTAGTCACCTGTGCCCCAATAAGCCTGGAAAGACTTTTTATCCAACAGTAGTGGTCATTCCTTTCGTCTTTGATGTACAGAAGGTTAACATGCTTATCTGTCTTATTTTTAGTGGTCATTATTGGGTAAATTGTATACTTAATTTCGTCATCTTTTAATTTTTCTTCATATGCATAGACATTAACTGAAATTCCTGATCTTTTCTCAAATGTTGGGATGCTATCAAATTTCATTGGGAACTCCAGACCCTTGAGTGCGTCCTCAAACTCGTGTTCGTATGCCACATATTTGGTCACTCTTTGAGGATCCTTTTGTACTGGGTGGAGAGCAGACAAAATGGACCACAAAAAACACTTATGATCTTGATTCTTGACATTAATAATAGCTTGTTTCTCTTTGATTTTTGCTGGAAGCTCAACATATGAACTACCCTTCAAAGGAACATATTTGTTTATTCGAACCTCAAGTTTAAATATCCTATTAAGCATCCACTGAGAGCCCTTTGCCTCAAATACTCCCATCTCAGCTATAATTTTCGAAATGCAGTTTGTATAATATTCTTCAAGATTGGTTGATTTCAGAATAATTTCGTTCTTGGTTTTAAAACTACTTTCTACATATTCAGTATTGTCACCAGTTCCTCTTTTATACTCAGCAAATAACTTCAAGTTCACTTTCAAGTTCATTTGTTTGACTACATTCATTATTTTGTTTATAACAGTTTGTTTTATGTCATTAAGAAAATGGTTAGGATCCTTGTGAGCATCTGCATTCTTAATAGCATATGTTTTCAGCCGACTATTGAATGCTGTTTCAATTTCTTCAACTGTGAATCTGAGTGTGTGCGTGTGTACTTTGCTCCTCAGATAGCTTCTTATGAGAGATGGTTTGTAATAGTGACCACAAGCCTCGCACGGGACTTGCTTCTCTCGTGGGAACTTCTGTTTAGGAATTAGATGTTGTGATATATTAAAAATTTCCCAAGCATCTGTAAGTTGGTGTGACTTTTTATGCACTGGCAGTAGACCTTTATGCAATCTGCTTCTGAGATGACTCCTAACATGAGAGGGGTTGTAATAGTGCTTGCAAGTCTCACACTTGACAAATGGCTCCTTCCGTTGTCTCTTCTTTGCTTTTACAAAAACATCCCCTTTAAAATTATATTCTTTCCATATCTTAACCGTTTCGTTATCCTTATTCTTTGCCTTGGTCGTCTTCACACTATTAGACATAGTTTTATTTTCACTTGCGCTCATCTCTATTTATTATATAGTATATATTTTATACAAGCGTTCAATTTCTTTAAATGAATAAAATATTCCGCTGGTACTAATTTTATTATTATTGGTATGGTAGTATTTGAACCATAGACATGAATGAATGGTATGGCAGACGGGGGAACCGCAACCACTACAGACAACTTTTTGGTTCAGACCCTTTTCGATTTCGCCACTTCATTTCGATGCTTTTTGATTTAGGCACTTTTTGGTTCAGGCACTTTTTGATTTCGTCACTTTTTGATTTCGTCGCTTTTTGGTTTAGGCACTTTTCGGTTCAGACACTTTTCGGTTCAGGCACTTTTGATTTAGTGACTTTTTCATTTCGACACTTTTTGATTTAGGCACTTTTTCATTTCGACACTTTTTGGTTTCGGCACTTTTTTGATTTAGTGACTTTTTGATTTAGGCGCTTTTTGATTTAGGCACTTTTTGATTTAGGTGCTTTTTGATTTAGATGCTTTTTGATTTAGGCACTTTTTGGATATGGCTGAATGTAATGGCGAAGTAGGGGCTGCGAGGGGGCGCGCTCGTATCGGCATTTCCTATCTACTCTTCCTGTTTGCTAGGAGTGTGACGTCATAACTAAGATCGGGTGAACTCGGGTCACTTCGTATCTAGGCCATATCCATACACACACTAAACTGAATGAAGATGCAGCCAGGCTCAAGCTAAAATTCACTGAGCATACGAAATCCAGTGCCACTTGAAACATCCACTTGTGGAAGTACGAGTGGAGCCTTCATCTTTAGTCACGACTGTGCATACTCCCTTTATCTTAAGACCCAGTCACACCGTCAAATTTTTCTCTCCAACTATATTTTACGATAAAATTGGTAGACGAATATTGGATGAAATGTAATCATCAAATTTTTCTGTCTAGTAAAGTTGTCCGGTGACTGTCTATCAAATATTTTTGAAGACATGTCGCACTGTCAAATTTTGTTGGAGCTCTTAACCTACATGTTTGGTTATGTTTTAGAATAAATGTAAAAGTTTGGTACACATTTCAATTTAAAAGCATTCAGTATGTAAATGATACAAAATAATTTGATTAGCAGGAAAACTTCACGAAAGAACAATATGTGTCATTTTTCTGCAATATTTCAATTTTTAATTTGTAGATTTATGTATTTTAATCTAAATTACACGGACTCAGTGTCAGAGGTGGTTATTTTATGTTATGAGTTTGGTAATACTGAGACATGATGGACAGGCACAGAGTGGTAAGATGCAGTCTCTTGGAGCCAGTTGTACGTGTCAGTTGTATGTAACAAAGAATGGCATGTAATTGGTAAGGTGAATGGAGTTGTTGAAATAAATACGTAATGTGAAGCAGGACATGAGTATGGCTTCTTATTACAACAAATCTACTAAAGTTACATGGTGCAGTCGGTTGTTTATCTTCGCATCGTGCTAGGAAGGATATGTTTTGATATTGCATAACTTGTATGCTATTTCGTGATGAGCAATTAGAAACCACCCACCCCACTTGGTTTGCACGGTAATGTGGCAGATGAGTTTTTGAAAATGGTGGCAATGGTACGAAATATATTGCGTGGCTTCGTGCCTACAAGAGAATGCTATTATTTCACCCAGCACGAAAGTGACAATATTGTTGCATGCGATAGAGGAAGAAGCAGTTGGTATTGAGTGATGCAGACAAGAAGAATAACGTGAAACTCTTAGATACCTTTGAAAAATACTTTATTCAACAAGCGAATGAAACTGTTGCACGGTACGTCTTTTTTTTTTTTTTAGCCGAGTGCAGCATGCAGAGGAAACCATCGATACTTTTGTTACTGAGTTACGAAAACTCAGTATGTATTGTAACTTTGGTGATCTAAACGACAGTTTAATTAGGGACGTGTGATCTGTGGTCTCAAGGATGTATGACAATTTACTGCGTGAACCTAACCTCGACCTGGCGAAATGTGTCAACATGTGTAGGGTGGTGGAAGTCGCTAAACAACATGTGAAGCAACTGCAACATGGAGATATTTATGATGTGCAGAAAGTGGAAACTTCGGGCGGTCAGCAACTGTCATGTCAGCAACGGTCAAATGCAGTGGGATCGAGACGAAAGCTCCAGCGCAGGAAACATCATCAAAATTATGACCAACATTCGCTACAGAAGGATTGTAAATTTTGTGGTAGGAATCACTCTCGGGGTAAGTGTCCCGTTTATGGAAAACAGTGTTATGGATGCGAAAAATATAACCATTTCCGCAGTATGTGTTTTGCCACCTGGTATAGACTTAATGTTGTGGATGATGAAAACAATTTAGTAGTGAGTTCTTTGAACTTCCTGGGTGCAAAAGTAGAATGGACTGAATCACAATTTATTAATGGTGTTTGTGTTGTGTTTAAGTTAGACACAGGTGCTCAGGTTAACATTGTGACTGAAACTGTAGTTTCTAGGTTAGGAATGCTGGTTGTGCCTTCGAAAGTTAAATTGATACGATCGTTGAAAGAACTGTGAAATGGAAGTGCATGACTGGATTCAGTCCAAGAAAATGAATTAAACTGGTAAATTATAATGGTGCCCACATAAATACTGTTGGGGAAACTGTAGGGAAATGTTTGATTAAATGTAGCGAACATGATATTAACTTTCAGGTTGTTACTTTTCAAGCTGCTTGTATTCTTGGATTGCCCACTATAATTGCATTAAATTTGTTGTCTGTGGTTAAAGAGTTAAATGTGCAAGCTGGAGATTGTGACCAGTTGATACAGAACTACCATAATTTGTTTGAAGGCATTGGAGAGATTGGATATGTATATATAATTAAACTAAAAGAAAACAGTGTACCAGTAGCTTCAGCGCCTAGAAAATTGCCATTTAAGCTGCAGGTTAAGGTAAAACAGTAGTTAGAGGATGATAGATCTAGGAGTATACAAGTTGTGGAACCAACAGAGTGGGTTAGTTCCTTGGTATAGTATAAAAGCCTGATAAGTCTCTGAGGTTATGTTTAGACCCAGATGATCTGAATAAATGTGTTGTACGAGAAACAGTTTAAAATGCCTACATTTGAGGAATTGGTGTCTGGCATGCCTGGAGTATAATTTTTTTCTGTCCTAAATGGCAATTAGGGATTTTATGCAATTCCCTTACATGAGGAAAGTAAACTATTTACTATATTTAATGCTGGTCAGTATGGTAGGTATTGTGACCGGAGGGGGCCATATGGTCTTTCATCAGTATCTGAGGTTTTTCAAAAAATGTTTTTCACAAAACTTTAGTGATTTGCTAGGGGTAGTAGTGTATATGGATGATCTGGTAGTTTGGGGGTAAGACTGAATCTGAACATAATGACAGGCTTAGAAAGGTTTTTGGAGGGCTCATGAAAACAATGTTTGTTTTAATGTTCGAAAATGAAAGTTTTTGCTACAGGAGGTTACCTATGTAGGGCGTCTCTTAACTCAAAGTGGTGTGTGGCCTGATCCTGAGAAGGTGACAGCAATTGTTGAGATGAAAGCTCCAACAAATAAAAAGGAATCGCACACTTTCCTAGGAATGGTCACATATGTTAGAAAATTTGTTCCTAAACTTTCTGGGATCGCTTTGTCTCTTAGACAATTAGTAGGAAATTATGTTTATTTTGTGTGGGGGGAGAATCAGGAAAGAGATTTTCAGAAAGTAAAAGTGGCATTGTCTACTGCCCCAGTACTTCAGTTTTTTTATGTAAATAAACCAGTGGTGTTATCTGTAGACTGTAGTACATATGGCGTGGGCGCTGTTTTGTTGCAAGGGGGTTTGCCGGTGGCGTATGCTTCTAAATCTTTAACAAAAAGTCAGAAACATTGGGCTCAAATTGAGAAAGAACTGCTTGCTGTGGTGTTTGGATGTGAAAAATTTGTGCAATACACATATAGAAAAACTGTCCTAGTAGAAAGTGATCACAAACCGTTGGAGAGTATTTTTGGAAAATCGTTAAATGAGATCTCTTTGCGACTGCAGCATCTAAGATTAAGGTTGCAATTTTATGATATTGTCATTAAATATACTCTTGGCAAACATTTGCTGTTACCAGACGCCTTGTCTCGATCTATTGATACCACAACAGTCTCCACAACCAAAGATGAATTAAGAAGGATGTTGATCTGCAGGTTTGTTTGTTAGTCGATAGCTTGTCATTTTATGCAGCTAAACTAAGTGTATTCAAACAAGAAAGCTGTGAAGATGTTGATATTGAATTGGTTAAGTTATTTGTTCAACAGGGATGTCCAGATGTAGACAAAGTTCCTCCTAGTGTTCGCTATTATTATACTATCAGGTAGGATTTGTTTGCTGTGGATTATTTACTGATGTGTGGCACTAGTGTGGTGGTGCCAAAATCCTTGCGAAAATAAATGCACTTGTATAAGGAAATTGATGATGTTGTTGACAGTTGTACTGTTTGTTCTCAGTTCCAACATAGGCGACCACAGGAACCATTAATGTTGTGTGATTTTCCAGATCTACCATGGAAGGTATTGGGTGTTGGCGTGTTTCATTTCAAGGGGGAGTATCTTCTTCTTATCGATTATTTCAGTAAGTACATGGAAATTGCGCCACTCGGAGATCAAAGTAGTGAGACTGTCATAACCTTACTAAAGGCAATGTTCGCCCGATTTGGCATCCCAGACCGGGTATACACAGATAATGGACCACAGTTCAGTTCTTAAGTTTAAAGATTTCTCGAGAGGTAGGAAGTTCGAACATGTTACATTCAGTCCCCATTACTCACAATCTAATGGTATGGTTGAAAGGCATATACAAAGTCTTAAGACAATGTTAAATAAAGTTGCACAGGATGGGAAGGATCCATGTATAGCTTTGATGGAACTGAGGAATACACCAATAGATGATAAAATAAATTCATCTCCAAATGAGTTATTGTTAGGCTGTCCTGTCAATACATTGCTACCGTGTAGTGGAGTGTTTGACCGGAAAGTGAACATGAATATTGAATATTCTAAGATTAAAGAAAATTAGGGAAATACACAACAAACTTATAAAAACATTTTTTATGACAAACACAGTCGACCGATAGCTAATCCATTCTACGCTGGCCAACATGTATGGGTTAGACAACCTGATGGGTTGATGTGCCCAGGTATAATCTCGGAGGAAAGTGGTAAACCGAGGTCCTTTATCATCCAACTACCACGGGGAAGGGAGATAGGAATAGGAGCAAGATTTTTCATGCCCCAGACATGTGTGTGGACAAAGAAGAGGAAAGAGGTTATGTAAAGCCCCCAGTTGACCAACGTGAGCACAGACAGGTAGTTAATCCAGATAATCAACTGGAACTCAGTTCAGGGGTGGAGGAACAACAGTCTAGGTATGATAGAATTTACCGCAAGCCGAGCTATTTGAAACATTTATGTGTAAGCACTACATAGGGTGGAGACTTTGTATTGTATTATGTCATTTGTAATGTTATAGTGGTAGTGTGGTAAGAGTATTTGTATTTTTTTGGGTAGTGATTGTATACTGTGAATCTAAATGTGTGAGAAAAAAAGGAGATGTCAGGTGGTAATTTTGTGTTATGAATTTGGTAATGCTGAGAAATGATGGACAGGCACGGAGTGGTAAGAAGCAGTCTCTTGGAGCCAGTTTTACATGTCAGTTGTATGCAACAAAGAGTGCTATGCAATTGCTCAGGTGAATGGAGTTGTTGGAATAAATACATACTAGGTTTGTTCGAGCGACCTGAGCTTTCTGCTCTCGAAAGCATGTTGAGATTTTCTAGTAGTACAAAAATAGCAAGAATGAGCAGAAAGCTCACTACTCTTTTCCGCAACCAAACGAACGCCATAATCGTCGTTTACAAAACAACAGCTGAACATTCATGATTGTTTTTTTACTTACTTTGAAACCTTTGGCCATGTAATTTATTTTTCTTACATATACGATTTTTTTACTATTTACATTAATGAATCCAATAGTTTTTACCTGACAAAACGTGTTAATTTTTCAATAATTGCAATCATGTACAGTAGGGCTTACTCTAACCTCAAGTGAAAACAATATATCATTATTAACTTTTAAATTGTATTATAATAAATAATATGGTACACTGTGAATTTTGTTTCTGAATCAGTTTTTATAAAATGGCAAAACAGACCTTATTACATAACCAAACACATTGGATAGGACTCGCCCCGATAAAAAAATAACAGCATGCTTGGCGCGCTTTTCGTCTGCTCTTCGTCAAAAGCAGGAGCAGAAAGAGCATGCTCTTTCTGAGATCGAGAGCAGTGCTCATCGCGCCCGAACAGGTTACCAAAAAAACACTTCCGGTAAAACGAACGCCGAAAATAAGTACCGGTAGTAAGAAAAGAGCATAATAATCGCAAAAGTAGTAGACATCTCAGGGTGCCCGAACAAATCTACCGTGAAGCAAGACATGAGGATGGCTTCTTATTACAACAAATCTACTGAAGTTATAATACTACATTTCAAATATTAGTACATTTTTAAGGTATATATCAAACTTTTCGATTAATTTAAATTGAAATGGATTGCTTTGTCGTTATCTAAAACTACAGTAATATTTTCCATCCAACTTAACATGGCGCACATATGAAGGTTACGATATTTAAGTTTACAAAGGGCATGATCGTGACTGGCTGAGCCATCCAACACCAAAGAAATTTTCGAACCTGTTCAATTCTCAAACATTGGATGAAAACGAAAGTCATCACTACCATCCAACATTATTTGACAAACTTTATTTGAAGCTATTGGAAGGAAACATTGGACAGTGTGGCAGGGCCTTTAGAGGACTTTCCCTGATACCAGTATTAAAATTGCCAAAAGTTGTAAATGGAATATACACAAATAAAATAAATAAACAAGCAGGCTTGCTTATATACCTGTCTTAGTTTTGCCTGTGTTCTAAAAGGTTCTTGATAAAATAATGTGCCATCATTTACTTCACTTTTCACTTCCTACGAAACACTATTATTGTTTGACCCAGTACTCAACTTAGTTTTCAACCAAAAAATCTACGAAACAATTTTAAAAATAAAGGTTTCGTCACCAGCTTCTGAACTTCTCAATCAGAACCGTGAACCGAGGCAACAAACTTAAAGGTTAGTTCAGAATTAAAAACTTAAGAATTATGCAGTAAGCGTCAGTCACGCACACGGAAAAAAGTCTTAAGTAATCCGGTTGATTATAAATGTGTTAATTCTTAATTACATCCAATAAGGACCCGACTACTCTGCTTTCTTCAAATGCGTGAAATTACTGTGGATTCCTCAATATAATATTTCATCGCCAGTTGTCCAGCCGTCAAGGAATGGTATAAATGAAAGACCAATGTAAAAAGTATGTTAGAAATAAAAAATTACATTTCCATGTTCATTACTTGAATAACAGTTCTCTTACAACCGGGTACTCACATTACACCGAGGCTGCACGTATAAACCCAAGAAAATCTCACTTATTTGTAATGTGCAAATATAAATTAACAGATTTAAATTACTAAAAATATATACTTCAAGTGAGTTTTGAACCATCAACCTTGGGGTCAGCAAACCAAAACTTTTCCTCTTTTTTTTTGATAAAAATGTTTGGTATAATGGCAAGGCTAACGCCTCGCCACTGCACCAAACATTCCCCTCCTTTAAGGTAGTTAATTAATGCATTTCCCCAGTAACGTTTGTATTGTGTAGTTGTCGTTGTAATGGTAAGTTGTCATCTGGCACACAGACAAGACGAACACAAACACCCAGTCCTGAACCCGAGGAGGTGGTTCCAAATGTCACCTCCCCGGCCGGGAATCGAACCCGGGACCCTTGCCTCAGCAGCCAAGAGCGCTAACCACTGGTTCAAGTGGCAGGACTTCCTCTAAAGGCCGTGCTACATTCGCCGTAAGAAATAACCGTAAAAATTGAACAAACACATTTGAGGGATGCATGCTACAACACACCGTACCGCTACTTAGCCGCCGTAAGACCGTAACAGGGATAGAAACCTGTCTATTTCTTACGGTGCGGTTACGGTTATTTTTATACGGCTACTTTACTGTCAATGTAGCACGGGCTTAAGCCACTGAACACTTCATGTTGAGACAACTTCTAAACAAGTTATTTCAATGTGTTCAGCGTCTGCACTAGTACATGTAACAAACATGTGTTATTTCAGCAAGAATTTCCATTAAATCAGATTAACATTTTTATAATTAATAATATGCCGTGTATACGAAACAGTAATAACTTACATATACTTCGAGTGGTTCGCCAGCCAAATGGGTTTTTAAAAGCTTTTCAAACAGCTATTCTGTTGTTAAACTAAAAATAAATATAAGCTTAACTCCTTTTTCTTTAGCTTGAAATGATCATAATATGCCAAATCCATCATATATAGCACCACACCGTATTTAACATATATTATTTAAATATCCGCCATGTTTATTTAACTTACCGAATGCTCTGATTGGTTCATTCTCTTAATTCTTACGGAAAAATGTAAAATTGCGCCATACCTGTTACTTCTCAAGTCAATGCCCGCACGCCAAGCGACCTGTTAAGTTCTGTTGCGAATCGGTACGTTCAGAAACACAGTTTCAATTATTAAGTGAACTCTTGCTACACGTCACAATTGTTATGCTTTGAAGAAGTTTAAATTGTTGTGAACCCAACTAAATCCAAATGAATGAAGGACTCACGCACCCGAATAAATCGGAGTCCTCTCTAAAAAACTAGGAAACAAGATGACGGACAAAATGGCGCGTCGTCCAATATGGCAAGTATATAATACAAGAGGTGTAAATTTATATGTTCATACCTACAAGACATTTGGGTAGGTGAATGTTTTAGATGAATAGTTTTTAATTAACTGAATTTTTTTCACAGTAAAGTGAAGAAAGCTGATTATATAATACTTTTTTCTACAACTAATTTGTATAATTTTTCAATTTATTGATTCTAAGAACAAAATAAATGTCATAAAGTTAATTTTGAAACACGCAGTCTAGCGACGAAAAGTTAATATACATTTATTTCACAATATTATGTTAGTAAATAGAAAATTTTGTTACAAACACTCCAAGTGCAATTTTAAGTTGTTATAAATTTGGTAAATATGTAACTGATCACTTTTTTTTACTTGACACATGTGCTTATTATAATTCACTCAATGGAGTACAGTAGTAGGTTATCACATATCAGATGATATTTGATATCAGTCTTCAGTTAGCCGCCGTCGTGGACGGTTCTGTCTTTTGGATCCTGTGTCGGGAATTCGGCACATTACGTGTTTGTGATGTCCTGGAAGTTTCTAGAGTTTGATAGTGCTTTCTGTTAATGGATATTGGTTATAATTATTGACTCGTTTCGTGTATTGATTGGAGTTATTGGCCGTGGGCGAAAGCTGAAGGCCACTTTTCACGTAAAAAAAAAAAAAAAAAAAAAGTAGGTTATCACAGTCACGTGAAGGTATATGGTATAATGGTGCGGTCGAAAATCCGAATAGTATTTAGTTACTTGGCGGCATTTTTTAAAATGGCAAAATCTGCAGAAGCGGTAATTTTAGTCGCCGATCTGGCAGCTCTATGTTATTAGTAGAGACCTGGGAAATTTAAGTTTTCAGTTGGGCATAAACTAGACTTTCCCACTAGGCCTTTGACTTATTTGACACTTTCTGGAAGTCTCTGAGCCAAAGGAGCCAAATAACGTAAATGTAACTTTGAATACAGACCTTTCTCACTTTAACAGCAAGAGGCGAATGAGCATGTGTTGCTGTTGTCTTCTTCAGTTTACATATTCTTGCAGGCTAACCTACAAGCCAATGAAACCACCAATTTTACCGGTCTCTAGTTATTAGACCAGGTTAAAACAGTGCAGAATATATTTTTGTGCTGGTAGACTTCGTGTTCAACAAAAATACTACGACCCGACATCGTATTTTCTGTGAACATGCATTCGAACTGCCTTGCAACATATTTTCTAGCCCTATTATTTACACATGCGCTTTCCTTTAAAAAGGGAAGGGGAAAGAAATTTTTTAAAAATATTTATGTTTATATATATATTTTTTTTAATAAAACATGTTTTTGTATGTGTATGTACATCTTTTATTTTAGTACATATATATGTAAACAAATTGTAAATGTTTCAAGCCTTTGTGAAGTTATGTAAATCACATTTTTCCTGTCTTTCTTACACTAGTATTACTAGTGCTATTGCTTCCTTGAGCTCTGTATTTATATTGTACTGTATTACACTGTTCCTGACGATTTCTATAGCAATGTATTGTTACTCAACAGAAAGATAAATAAATCTACCCTACTTTCGAGCCAAAAGTAGATGGTCGTATAGGGGTACATAGGTCTTGAGATCACATGACATTCTTGACCGATTTACTCGCTGTTAGGTTGATCCGAGGCAGTTTCCATAAGAGCCTAAAAAAACAAGCCTGCATATTTTATAAATATGCGGTTTTAGAAATCTATCAAGAGGCCATTAGATTTCAAACACACTTTTAAATTTTGGCAGAACTACCTACCCTAATGACTATAAAAAATATTTGATTTTGATACGCAACAGACATGGGCGTACCTAGGAATAGTTTTCGGAGGTGGTTTTTAACTCTCATCTTGCATAAATTTTTAAATGTCATTTGTGTTCGATGTTTCTATATGTATTATTAACATATTTTATTAACATTGCAGTTGTTTTTGTAGTATATTGTACATTTTGTAATGTAAAATATAACTCGATAAGGAGACTGAAATATGGGGGGAGGGGGGGGGGGGTTCTGAACCCCCAAAACCACCCCCTGAGTACGCCTATTGCAACAGAAATCAAGATTTTTATCGAAATGTTATTATTTCGTTCATTTGCTTCACTTTATTCTAGACCTGTTTGCAATAAAAAAAGAACTGAGGCAAAGAAATGTTCTGAAACATTATTACATTTAGAATTAAACTGTAGACATTTGTATTGCACTTTAAATAAATTTCTAGACGTCACAAAATATAGGCAGCGTTTACAATTTCATTACCACAAAATTTGTGTATATTTATACCTAATGTGTCTAGTTTATCAGTTACACTCTGAATAATGCCCTTTAATTCAACATTATGGTAACTTTTCTTTTAATCACAACAATAAAAATAAAATTATAGGTGGATCTGGGTAGGTTCCTTGTGTGGATCCGAATCCACATTTAGCTCTTCACATCTCCTTCCTGGAACTGTCCCCATCTGTCGGGATCAAACTCTCCCTATGGTTGTAACTGTTAGGCCCGGCTGTCTTGTTGCATGTTATAGCTGGTTCATAATAAACTGAGTACTTTCAAAGGCTATCTCGTCTATAGTAATGATTGAATACAATTAATTAATGTATTGTGCCTTCAGACATTACCTTTTTAGAACAGAGTAAGTGGGAATTCGCAGAACATAGCCTGCACATACCAGAAACATTAAGTTACTCTAGCAACATTGTACCTGGGACATTGCAGCATTACCTGCACATGCCAGAAACGCTACAGAGGCAATTTTGTAGATGGGACCAGTGGCGGCTCGTGAGTACGGAAGTTGGTGAAGCTGCAGAGCATCTGTTAAAGGGTGGTGGGGGGGGGGAGGTGTCTAGGGGTCCTCCCCCAGGAAAATAAGGATTTTTTTAGGTGCAAAATGGTGATATTTAAGCAGTTTTAGTCTCTCATCTTAATACGTACTGCTGGTATTAATTTCAATATAATAATAATGAATAATCAAAAAATTTGATTGTGTGAAGTATTTAACAAAGATACCTTTATCAAACTTGGAGACATATCCACTAAAAATCAATAATATTTTAATACTAAGAGAATCATAATTTACATTATAATCCACAATCATATAAAATATTACTTCTATTACTAACTGAATATTACATTGTGAGCGTAGGCCTACTCGAAGGCAGGGTATCGTACGCCGAGTGCAGGCTTCTGGCTGGGCACCCATTGTTATCTACACGGCTTCAAAGACAGCATGGAATAAAGCAGTATGGTGGGGAAGCGATGGAAAGAGAAATGCGGGAAAAACAGGAGATCCTGAGAAAACCCGCTGGCCAACGACAATGTCCGCCACGTTTCACACGTGTAAGGTCGGGGACTGTCCTGCCGGGGATCGAACCCGGATCGCCTTGGTGGGAACCGAGTGGTTTGAGTACTCTGACTTCGTAGCCCCCATCACTCAGTTACTACAGTGTTTATATTTTAATAGCTCGTTTATCACCAGTTAGTATTTGTCCCACACCAAATAATTAGTACATACTTAAATTTTATATAAAACACAAGAAATAATGTTTATTGAAGCTGAAATTAAATTCATGAGATTGTTTAAAAAACTTGTCCATAATTTCTTGCCCTACATAGCCATCATAGGTATGTATGTCTCAACGTTGGATTGGAAGTGAATATTCATTCGTTAGCGTTGCCTAAAAACATCCTAGGCCTAATCGCAATTAAGTTGTAGAAACAAAATATAAACACTGATTTTACACACAAATATTTGTGTCACACTTTAGTGATATCACACATGCTGATGAAAACAATCGGCAACATTAACTACCTACAACTATGTAATTAGTAGGTCACTCTCCTAATGTTTATAAGTCAGGCGGATACTTGTTTCCTTCAGTGCAGCAAATTTACACTGGTTATTGTCCTCCCACCAACTGAAGGCAGCTTCCCTAATAGTACTACAAACAATATCGTTTACAGGATTCATGTTTTAGTAATTAAAAAAACACTGACAAAAAGATAAATCCTAACACGCGGTGCTAATGCGTACAAGTCTGGGAAACATAGCCAGTTTACTGGCTGGCGAGTGCATCGTTTCCTGCCTTGACGTGGAATGGTCACAGCCATCTTAGCGCTTCAACGCAAGGGAACCACATACAGTTTAGAACTATAGTTTCTGTCAAAAACAGTCTATATCAACATGTTTTCACTTCCTAGTCCTGCTCTACAGGTTCAAAGCGAAAACTGCATCAACGGTGGCGCTAGATGTGTATTCTGGAGGTGCTCGTCCCTTAATGCAACATCGACATAACAAACAGCATTTCTGTTTCGAAAGTTGCAAAAGACTGAGAAGAAGAAAAATAGCTCTAATAGAGAATTGTCAACATAAGCAAGTAATTTTGATAAACTTTAGGTGAAACAGCGCTTCAAATGAGTCCATTGCGATCCGCCACTGGATGGGACCATGCAACACATTGCCTGCATGTGCCATAACTTTACACTGGCAACATTGCAGATGGGACCTCACAGTACATTGTTTGCACATGCCATAAACATTACAGTTGTAATATTACACACCAAATCAGTTTCATTTCTAACCAACAGATGTCATACATGTACAGTTTTTTATTCACATACACAAACCATTAAAACATTATAATTTTGCATTTAGAAGTATTATAACACACTGCATTATGAGAAAAATGTCAATTTTTTTGATTTTCATTCATTCAGGACCTGAATTTTATAATTTTCCCCAGAGTTTTATAATTTTGTGCATCGAAATGTTCTATCTCAATACTAGCTCTGTTACTGTTTGACTCTTGATATATAATTTTTTCTGATATTCAGTGACGATATCTGAAATATTTTTAACTTGAATTAAGGTGTCTAGATGTGAAGCATTCTAACATAGTAGCCTAGATTGGAAAACGTGCTTGTCACATGCTCTGGAGGTGCTGGCAACATGTAGAAAGCGTGCCTGCGACATGCTGGTGACGTTCACGTTATGTTGCCCGTGACATTACATGCACGTTTCTAGCACCTAACAAGCTCATATGCATATTGCAGCAATGTTACAGCACTGTTCTGTGACTTGCTCACTACGTGAATATTACATTTGGTGGAAGAAATTATTCACTACCATGTCAAATCAATATCTGCATGTACAATCAGTGATTTAGGGGGAGTGTTAGACAATTTTCTGTATTTTCAGTTTTGAGTTATAACTTTTATTGAAATTGTATTATGAACATTTTCTCTTCGACAAAGTATACAATATATTCTTGGTAAACTGCTTGACATAAATAATAATGAAATATTCATTGCTACAGAATTATTGAAAGTTAACCCACAATCCTCTTGCAATGATTCAACATGACAAATTATTGAAAGATTTCACTATTATTTATGTCAAGCAGTTTACCAACAATATATTGTATGTTTTGTCAAAGAGAAAATTGAGATAATACAGGATTTTTCAATAAGAATCATCTGATTTGGCACGTCTGTATTTCAGAAAGTAATAAACATATACAAGTAATTGTTATTTTTGCTGAAAGGGAAAAACACAGTTTTTTCATAGGTGTTCCATATGCCCCCCTTGAGATGCACGGCATAAGGCAAGGCGGTATTCATATTAGTCCCACGCTGCAGCAAGAATGTCTTTGAGTTCCTGCTTCCATAGCTGCTGCTATGCGATGTCTCAGTTCATTCATTGTCGTTGGTAATGGAGGCATATAAACAGTGTCTTTAATAAACCCCCACAATACAGTCAGGTCCAGTGACCTTGGAGGCCAGTCATGTAAGGCTGCATCATTTGGTCCAGTGCGACTGATCCATCATCCAGGAAGCCTTTGATTTAAACATTCCCGCACTTCCAGATGCCTGTGTGGCGGTGCTCCATCCTGTTGGTTAATGAAGTTGTTCGAATCAGTCTCCAACTGTGGGAAACGAAAGTTCTCAAGCATATCGAGATATGTTATTCCTGTAATTGTGTTCTCAGCACAAACTGCACAAAACACATTCAATTTTGGAGAGTCCCTCTCGTGTTGCACAACTTCATGTGGTTGTTCTGTACCCCATATTTGCACACTACGGCGGTTCACCTTTCCATTTAAATGGAATGTTGCCTTGTCACTACACACTAAGCGTGGAACAAAACTGTCATCGTCCTCCATCTTGTCAAGAACGAACATACAAAACTCCACACGTCATTCTTTGTCACCTTCACAAAGAGCTTGCAGTAGCTGAATTTTGTAAGGTTTCGTGTGTAAACGTCGATGCAACGCAACACACGCCAGATGGTCATCGAGGGCATGTCGAGTTGTCGAGCTGCACGACGAATGGATTTCTTCAGACTGTGAGTGAAACAATGGCGGATGCACTCCATGTGTGCATTGGGCATTTGGGGACGGCCCGGCGATTTGCCTTTACACAGACAACATGTTTCTTGGAATTGTTCATGCCATCATATACTGCTCTGTGCCGTAGGAGGAGTAACACCATACCTAGTATGAAAGTCTTGCTGAACTGTTGTTATCGACGCGCACTGTGCAAAACGTAGAACACAAAATGCTTTCTCTTGTCCAGACGCCATGTTTACTATAACTGAAACGGGCGCACATATCTCAAGTTGCAGAATATGTATGAATTTTTTAGAATCGGATGATTCTTTTTGATACATGATGCACAATTTGAACAAATGTTATGGCTCAAAAACTGAACATACAATAAAATTGTGTAATGCTCCCCTTAACAGACCCCATGCTACCAATAAAGTGACAGTAAGTATGATGTCACAAATTATCTGATGGGCTTCTGGCTCCTTCACCCTGCTACATTCACCCACGTTATTGCCAACCTGGCAATCTTTGGAACTGAAAATATTTCATTCTGATGTCCCAAATAAATAACGTACGTACAGTTCACACCTGATACATTTACAGTGTGTCGAGTAGCTTGCGGATATGGCCTACACAGTGTGACAAAAAGTAAGCAGCAATTACTCTTTAGTAAAATGTTGCCAGGCCCATTGTCTAAGAGATAGTTCTAAAATAAACCAGTGAACGGGAATTTAAGACAGTTTGTCGGCACAACCATGTAATTTTTCTTGTCAACCACGGACCTGATGACTTTTTACCAACGAGATTTCCCCTTAGTTATGGTCGCAGATTTTTTTTTGGACTTTAAATTAAATTTTATCATAAACTACGGACCTTTAACAAATTTCCCCAAAGAATATTTTCAGTTTAATTTTGATATCAGATTAACTTGGCATATTCGAAACTGTGAATACATATTTAGACCTGCTAGGCCATGCAGATGCGCTATACACGCATGTACACTGTAAAGTGCGCTGGAGCCCACCCCATGCCTGATGTCAATGATGTCAAGGTGGCTGAGCGGGTTGTTTCAACTATCATGTTAAACTGTGTTGTGATTGGATATGATGTAGTGTGGCCTGTGAAGGGCAGTTTTCTGAGGAATGGTTGGGGGAGTATGGGCTCCTTGGGAACAAAATTCTTGCATCCTGATCCACTTGTTATTCGTTTAGAGAAAATGTGTTATCTTTAGTAATGGTTAACACCTAAATAGTTTCCCAAGTAAATATAATACAGTTTAAGCAAGTGCCTGCAACTCCAGTGGTTGGCACCAGATTTGGAGCTACCAATTAAACATAAAAGGTCCTCCATTTTGTAAGGCGGAGGAATTCCGTCAGGGTGCACGTAGGCCAGGCGCCAATGGACCCGGCTGACATAATTTTGCAAGGTGGACGAGGTTGGCACCGGACTTCGGTGTGCGCACGCGGGAGTAAGGTAGGCTGCCTAGCGGCGGTGCTGCAAGGATGTGTGTTTTCTATTCCTTGACAAGCTATTGATTGACTTTGGGGATGACAGGTACATCTGGTCCACAAGTAATGTAAAGGGCACGTTAACTTTGGAAGGCTAAAAGGTGAACTTGGGGCTCAAGTGTACCGCAGCAATGGAGTATCAGCCACGCGGCTGACTAGACTAGCAAGCTGAGTCATTAAAACCCCAAGTCAGCAATCCGAACGCATCCGGGACTGAGCACACCCTAAACAACTTTTGCTGTATTTTCTGTTGTAACTGGAACTTCACCTGGGGAAACGCCGGTGTTGTCGTGACTTTAGTTTGAATTTGTTAAAATAAATGACTGCTTCATAGTTGAGAATAGTGGAAACGCCAGTGCTCAGAAACAACAAAATTTATTTCATATTTAGTGTAAAACCCTCTGATGAATTCTTAAGTAGCTCAACGATGAACCTTAGGAAAACCCTTGGCGTTTGGGGGCAGCGTGGTCCGAGGGCGGGTCGCGTTACAACATGCACACACATGCACGCACACGCGCACACATACACACAAAAGGGAAATTAATAGTCCAAAGTCCGGTACGTGAATAATTTTAGAGAAGCGAGCTGACATTATAGGAGACACTTTCAAGACAAGTACCGGTAAATATTAAAAGTTGTTATGAGCCCTTGAAAATCAAGTTTAAAAACAGTATTTTGTCCAAATATCAATAAAGGTTAGGAGTTAAATTATGACTCTGTGGCTTAATTAGAGTATTATTGAGATCTTTAACCTGTAAAAAATTCTGCATTAAAACCTTCTCCTTTCATGTAAAAAGTATGGGTTGCCATCCTCATTTTGTATAAAATTACTTTACCGTCAGAATTTGTGAACGTTTTATGTAGTTTATTCAAGCAGCTTAACGTAAAAAAAAAAAAAAAAAACCTTTTTTTTGTTGCAAGCTCCTAGAACGCACAGTTTACAAGACAAATGCACACAACTGTTGCTACGACAATAACACAGCGCCTGGTACGTAGGCAAGAAATGCTACTACCGTGTAGGAGTTGTCTTGTATATGCACCGTACCCTCAGGAAAATGAAAACTGTGAAGAAGTTGTTTAAATGCATGTCGCAAAATTCACCCAAGTCAATTTCAAAACTTAGGCTTCGTTCTGTAAAATCTGGAAACCAATTTGGTTTTGTAGCCATTTTAAAATTTCTTGAGAGGAAAATCAATACATTTTTTAAACAACACAGACAGACACACTTACAAATTCATAATTTCTAAGTGTAGGCTAATGAAGAAAGATTCTCTCTGTATCGAAACTTGCATTGTGACGACCTAACAGGAGAAAGTTCATTGTAGATCTACTCATTTTTGACAGTGTTTCTATTGATTTGTTGTGTTTATTTCCGAAGAAAATAACAAACAACCTTGACCTACTGGAAATACTTCCTAATATATCACTTGTGTGAATATGATAAAAAATATACAACCAAATTATTCTGTCTTGTTAACAGTGACACAATTTATTTAGCTTCATTGTTGTTTATTATTCAATATGATCAATGAACACGTACTTTGAAAACTTCTGCAGTTGCCGTATACTGGTAATTTTTTGACTCAATGTATTAAAAATGATAACGAACAGAAACTCGTCAACCCATATAATCATATACGTTTTCCCGCACTGTATGTCCAAAAATCAGCTGTTACTACCCATGATTCAGTGCGCGAATGCTACTCGCCAAGCTGTCCATTGCAAAATAAATTTTTGTTACAGCGAATTATATCCAAATGTAGGGTTCCGATGGTACACGAGTCATTTTTGAGTCAACCACACTCAAGTCATATTTGCAAGGCAATATAGCATTTCTGCGGAAGCACGTGCTTGTAGGCGCGATTCCTTTCCTAGAATGAGTTTGTTGTAAACTTTAAACAGGAGCGTTTAATCTGTAGTATTTACCTAAATTTTGGCTGGAAACAGTCAAATTATTTACAGTTTACCGCTGAGAGTGACAGTGCGAGCTGGTTTAGGGACGGTGAAACGTTGCTACAGCACAATATCTCGCACCCTTGTCTACAGTCGCTTTCTCTTTTCAGCGGTGTTCACGCAAGGTTATGTGCTTCTCTTCCCGCCCTCATATAACTTTGGGTTTACTGTTTGGAAACAGATATTGGTACTATTAAGAGGTTTAAGTCTTTCTTGTTATGTAATAAATACCAAATTAGCCTTATCAACATGTGCTAAAAACAGAAACAGGAAAGGATGTTCGTTTATTATGCAGTAGACATTACCACCAGACTCATCTTCTCGAGAAAAGATCTCGTGCATGGCAATCCTCGGACTCGTGCAGGGTGAGGGTGGGGAGAAAGAAGATACCGCACACCCACTCTCTTTCTCTCTGCAGCTTGTGCCCAAAGTTTTTTTAATGTACACTGGAGTGATACGTTATTAACTTGTTGTGATATTTTCACATCCTAAGATATTTTTGTAAAATTGTGCAGCATTCAGCTACCGAAAATTGGAAAGTTTTGTTATGTTTCTGGTGTGTGAAAGCTCATTGACTAATGCACAGCGAGGAAGAGATGGACAATGTCTGGCACCACACACTGTAATGTTCGGCCGTGGACAACAATCCTTCCTTACCTTCGACCCTACCGGCCGGGTGGTCGCCTAGCAACCACCCTACCGGCTGGGTGGTCGCCTAGCAACTATCAGCGACATCATCTCACTTTCAAGGCTGGCCATGTAGGGGATTGGATTTACATCCAGGACAGTTGTAGACCAAGACCGAGAAGGGAGAGGAGTGCTTGCTGCATGAGTAACAAGAGAGACAGTGACACATTCAGAGTCAGGCTCATTCCAGCAAGCAGATGCAGGCAATTTAACAGATGTTATAATTCTGTCGACACTAGTTGTATTTGTAGACGTCAGCAATTTTATTCACACTGTTTCAGTGCGAGCGTGTCATTACAGCACGTGAACATACAGTTTCACACTAATTTTAAAAATATTTATCTATCTTATTTTTCACAAGGATAGTGATGGTGTATTTAAAAGTATTTATTCCTCTTTTCTTCCCTCTCACCCAATCTCAGACAATCGTCGACCATCGTACGACATAGCTCAGCCACAGGCTGTCACGCCATGCACTGTGCTACTCCTACCCTTCCAGCCTTCCTTTCTTCTTTCTTCAGACATGCACTCACATCTGAACTCGTGTGCCGTGCCGACAAGACAGGAATGAAGCTTTAAGGTCGGCTCAACATTGACTGGCATTCAAGTAAACTGGTCGGGATGGCGGGAGGGTGGGTGAGGTGTGTATTGCTACGTAGCGTAGAGAACTTGCCGTGAGAAACACAACATAATGTGTACAAATGTATTTTCGGCCCAATTTCCTTCAAATTTTTATATTTTTATAAAATAATTTTTATGGTTCCTTGAAGTCAGGCCGTTATAGACAGGTGGTTATTATAAAGATGTTTTACTATACGCACAGTTTACCAATTCCTGAACACTTTTAGAAATTAACTCCTTTTACAAGTTTGTTAAGTCGTGTTCCTGTTATGAAACATGACACTCGTAAATCATTATAAAATCACTTGTAAATAATTTTAGTACTCTTGTAAAGTTTTCATTAACAAGTTTGATTATGAAACCAAATTGTACAAGTTACCAAGAAAGTTTACCATTTACAAGACTTGTAAAAATTGTGAAATGGACCCCTAGAGTCTTAAAATTACCCATATTTTCCCAGTTTTCAGCCTAAATTGTGTACATACTTGTAACCAAATCTTTGATTCATCTTCCAAATTTCAACTGGAAATATGTACACGCATGTTGCTGAGAATAATGGCCGGGATACTGTACTATGTCCAAACTTATGAGATGCGCCTTTCAAAACTGAAGTTTGGTGTGGAAAAGAGGTGACAAATGATATTGTGAGGCAATGTTACAATCTATTTACATAAGAGCCCTATACAGCTGGCACAAGAACACTGAAATATATATTTTTAAAGAAATACTTTAAAATGTGTGTTTAATATCTTAATGTACACAAATAAAACACATTTAAAACCATGCTTCTCTATTCATTTCTAAATAACATACTGTACTTAGAAACATGGTTCGGGGTCACCTCAAATTGCTAAAAACTCCATTTTCAGACAGTTGTCAGTAAAAACTGCCTAATGAAATCATAAAATAAAAATTGAGAAGCACGCACTGAACTTAACTACTATGTACATATTTACCGTAGATAAGAAAGGTTGACCGCATAAAGTCTCTTACGAAAAAGGCAATGACCAAAACGCTGCACACTGTCGTCATGCCCCACTCATACAGGTTATACACGAGGAGCCAATCCAGCTCTTATTGCCTGCCTGCTTCATTGAGCTGCAGCTGTAAGAAAAACAATGAAAATGTTCCAAAAACGAGTGATAGAATACATTCGCAGCACACGCCTGGTACTTAGACCGCGTGCCCAACACCAAAGCGGGGCTGTTCTGTGAAGCAAGGCAAGCCATGTGATGACAGTGTTTCCCATCTCTTCTCCCTTTCCCTCACACATATGCATACATACAAACATACTTATTTCTGCTTAGCTTGCTACAGCTCATATTTTACTGCCCAGACCTTGGGTTGTATGAGATAAGTAGCAAGAAGGCAGAATGAGAGAACACTGTGTCAATAAATTCATACGCTTCGGCAGTTGCACTGTTGAAGTATCGTACACTTAACACTTCACCTAGGTAGGGGGCTGGTAGTCAGTTTCTAGGAACTAAACTGATTGTACAGCTGGAAAGGGGTTGAGGGAGGGAAGGGGGAATACATGGGTGGTAGGTTATGCGAATAAAGGAGCTTTAGCATTTCTTTCCCCCTGCCGAGAATCTATCAGAGTGCGGTTCTGGCAGTGGATTTTCGCATGTGGGAATCATGCAGGAAAATGCCACTGGTTGGTGGGTTTTCTCTGCGATCTCCTGTTTCCCCTGCCCTTATCATTCCGGTGCTGCTCCGTACTCACTGCATGTCATACCTCACTAGCACTAAAGACCTCCATATGTAGATGTAAAGTGCTGACCAAGAAAACTCTCACTCATTCTTTTCAACAAACAATCTATCTAGGTCTGGTAGCGTTGAAACATAGACCAGACATGTTTTCTACCGACCCAATGCCAGAATAAGGTCACAAACTTATGACTTTGCTCAAAGTCAATGTGGACACGTGCTCCAATTTGTGTTATTGAACGTTACTATGAACTTAACTTCATGCTGCCGCTAAACACAATTCATGACTAGCATGCAAAAATAAGGTAACTACCAATGTTGGCTACAGGTTATTTTTGCCGGCAAACGCATCAACATTGCCTGCCCAACAGACAAGTGAACAATTACATTCACCCGTCCATGACGATGTATACCTGCGGTGGACAGGCATTAAAATTGATCACTGATGAGCACGTCTAAGAATTGGAGTGTGAAAAAGTTAAGTTAATAAAAAAAATAATTTGAAACAGCACTGCAAGCATTCTTTTATCTGGCGAAGAGCATGGCAGAAAAATGTCCAGCTATAACATACCCCATCAGCCAAACAAGCACGTTGGGAAGTAAACAACTGCAGTTAAAATGGCGCAGTTTGGGTTACTAGTTATTCGAAGTGCGCACAAATTCCAAGCATGCCACAGTGTGAAAGGGTACACGTATCCAACAGTGTAGAACAACGCCAGTAAACATCTTCAAATTTCACTTGGAAATATTTCTTTTTCCCCAAGTTTCATACCAAAAAGTATTTTTGATTAATTATTCTCTGGTTTATTTACAGTAAATATTAGAAAATAACTGCACCACTTTCAGCTATAACATGTTGTACTCTGTCTGGAATAGAATTATCACGAGAGCACTAACGCTAAATAAGTACGCTACACCCGTCAAACTGATTACTGCATGTACTATGCTAAAGGTAACATAACATTCACCTCAACTCAATCTTTTTGTTCCGGCGAGATGTGTTTACATTTCAGTAATACATTTTTATTCTATTGTGCATGCTAGAGCATGGCATTAGAATAACCTGCACAATACACAGTAGTACATTCTGACGGAACATCTTAGTTCTAATGCTGTCTGCCGGTGCAATGTTTCGACTGGTAAGAATGAACCTAGATCCCTGATATTCATCTGCCGCCACCAAATACAGTAGAATCCCATAATAGCGAGAACTCGGTTATAATGAGATCTTTTCCAAAAATCAACAAAAAATCACACAAATTTCTATAAAAATTGTGATTTTATGAGAAGAAAAGCGTATGAAGACATCGTTGAAGCGGACTTGTGGGCAGTTTCGTGACTGTGTGAAGCGCACTCTATTATCTGCCTGATGTGGCTACAACACCCCTAGCTGCCCCCACAAAGCTTGTATGACTTGTTTACAAACAGCCACAGCAACAGGCAGTTGGTGGCTCGAGTCCGCTTCCTTCCCTCCCACCACCGTGCTGTGCTGTCTCGTGGAGTTGCCATATTCTATGTACGTCTGCTGCAAGCTCGCTCATGCACGTGTCGTGCAAGCTATAACCAGTACTGTTGCCATTTGATCTCACGACTGATCTGGACTCTGGAGTGAGTCACTGATACTCGTGAAGCACGCGTACACAATCTGCAGTGTTATCCGCGGTAAAAATAAAACCAATACAGAAATACCAAACCACGCAGGTCGCTTTCGTGTACTTTTTTTTTTTTAACACAGCCATGTGCCGAGTTACAGAAGCAAAGAGGAGGAAGGGGGGAAAAAACCCAGCTATCAGCAGATCCATCAGCCTGGCGAACATACAGCATCAATCAGAAGTAAACAACTCCGGTTAAAATCGGCACAAGTGACAGTACCGATTAGATAGCAATGTCATTTTTGAACTAACCTGTTACTGAACCCAGATATTAGCTATACTTGTCACCGTTTAAAATGACACAAGTACCTACCTAGCGTAGAAGTTTATAAAAAATAAAGGAACGTGAGTATTGCGAGTGTTTGTGGTATAATTTTCACGTCAAAATTGAGGTTGCCACTTCATGAAATTTTGTTTCGCTTGAGTTTCTCACCACTATGCATTTGAATTGTGAGGTGCTTGAAAATTTCTTAGTTTGATTAGTTGATTCCCACTTTATTTCACTGTGGCATAACTAATGTTAATATACAGTTTTTATCAACGTAAGTATTTTTAACAGACTTTTGTAATGTTTTCTTAGCTTTCAGCTGGTTGAGTAAGCCTCACAACATGCATTTTCAACATTAATTTCACAAAAAATGGTTTTTTTCAGCAAATAATTGTAACCTGTGCAACATTTAATAAATAAATTGGGTGTAAAATGCAGCATTGTCATATTCTAGACAAAAAATTCATCACTGTATTTTTCACTAACTCGTCAATCCCTTGTTTCATTTATTGACAGCTCGTCATTAGCAGTGACTACCTGTTGTTACTTAGTTTGATGTTGACATACCCCACAATTAACCTTTCTGTACGCTCGTCTCCCTAAAACACGTTAGTGAGAAACCCGTGTTACCGTTTCTCACCACGTTACTAGTCTAACTTTAAAACCTTGCCAGCACTCACGTGTTCAGATATCTGGTGTACATATGTATATAACATCATGTGTTTAAATATTGTTTATATTGTACTTAAACTGTTTTTTTCCCGCAATATTCCACGTAACAAACTTTGTAGCCGCGGCGAAAAGACTGTTTATAAACACGACCATCTTACATAAACAAACCATGTGTACGGACATTTCTTACAAGCACAACTACGTAAAATTCACCAGTAAAAGTGTTATATAAACACCTAAAACTGTATGTAATATTTTTGTGTGTATGTATTTTCACCAATATTTATTGTTTCCTGGCAACACGCTGCAATTACAGTAGAATCTCAATTATCCGCGATAATGCAGGGGACGACACAGTTGGATAATCAAATTTCACGATTGTTCGTGTCATTAGTTTATCTTATCTGGTGCCATGAGTCAGACATATGCTCTGAAACACAACTTTATGAAAATCATTATTGCACTGTATATTTCGCCACTAAATACGACCCCACACATAAAACGAGTCATGATTTTGACGGTACAAACCTTGGGCGGAAAAATATTAATCCCTAGCCGAAATAAAAATTTTTATCCTTTACCAAAAAAAATTATTTAGCTGAAGGTATAAAATAAGTGGTTTTTTGGGACTCATAGACATAGAAATAATTTGCAATGTACGGCGGCGGACAAAGCAAGTAACAGCTGCTGCTTGTGGTGCACTACTTGACAACGCTGGACAGAGACAACAGCCTTACCTTGCAAGGTAATCGCTTCCCTGCACGCTGTTTCTGCTGCCTGGACAGCCACCAGCTACTCAGCCACTTCTAGTAAATATAGAACTCAATTGAAAAAAATGAATTATTTATGGCGCTTTTACACATGTGTGCAAAGAAGAAAATACATATATGCAATTGTTAATAAAAAGTTATATTAATTCTTTTCCAGATTTCAAGATTTTTACTTTCTACTAGACAAGTAGCGGCACACACAAATCAGCAGTACCTAGATCCTGGTGTTCTCCGCCAGAGTCTTGCTGACGATAGAAAAGATCTAGATGTGTGCTCCTGTTGCACTGATCGGCAAGCGGCACACGTGATGCTGCGAGGCAAAAGTGGCCTGTGGCACAAATATATAATGCCCATTAAAATTATGAATGATAAATTTTATAAAAAATATGGGCCATTTGTTTCAAATAGCGACTGAACACGTAATCGGCATGCTCTCTGCCCTCATCTGTTGAAACCATTTTAATAAACAGGAGTCCACGCTGCTGAAAGTCGATTCTTTCATAGCCTTGCGTTTATCCAAGCCACTTCAACTGTCTGCTCTGTTACAGCAAATTGAAGAATTTTTTTCACGATATTTTATGATGTCTCGTACTGTAGTGTTTTTAACATCGTCTCTGCAAGTTTTGCAATTGTTGCCCCGCAATGAAACTTTTCTATAATTTTAATTTTACACTATATGGTTAATACTACTCGCTTAAGTTTTTGTGCAGTTTGCGACATGATTCCGAACACTATCGTTTTAGAACAGTGCTACTGCCCGCCAAATTGTACTACTCAATCCAATAACTGTCGTACTTACACGCGTGCTGTCGCCTCGCTGCCGCAGAGGAATGTACACTCCGCTCACATGATCAAGCGCGCAGGAGAGGACAGTTCGTTCAGATTAAAATAGCTTACTATCTCAAACAAATGAAAACAAGTGTGCCTTAATTTATACTGTATATTAATAAACACAAATGTGAATGCCTAACCGAACATATGGACGGGAACTTGTGAAGACCCCAGAATTTCACAGGCACATTAAAAAAACTGTTATATTGTAAAAATGTATTTGCATGCTAAAAAATCACGGATAATCTGCAAATCGGATAATCGAGTCGTGGATAATTGAGGTTCAACTGTGTAGGGACCAGGCTATCTTTTGGGAGAAAAATATATTTTACAAGTGGTACCCCTGCAACAACAGATGCTCAGCATGGCCATCTGCCATTTTCTGTCCACCCGCCTAACGGGACTTCCACCCCCTTGGACAGGTATATAAGGAGGGCGAGGAGTCCATGCAAATCAAAGTGTTCTAGGGATTAGCTCCCACTGAGCTCACTAGGCGCTCCCCCTTCCTCTTATCACAAAGGGTTGTGGGCCGTGAGGCACACCTAAACCCTCCTACCAAAGACCTGTTCCGCGCTTGAGAACCAGAGGCGCCCTAGACGGGCACATTCTATAGGAAGGCACCCTACAGCCTGTTAGTAAATTGATACCTGCCGGAACTTGCACTGGAAAAGGAAGCTAGTTAAACAGGGAACGAGGCTCTCAATAGTTAAAGTAACCACATGTTTGCAATCACAAAGTAGTGGCAAGAGCGGCTTAAGTGCGATTGTATAAGTGATTGTAAATACCCTGTGAATCAGTGTAATATACCTACAGGGTTGTTACAGAATTTCTAAATCAAATTTCCCTGACTTTTCCAGGTTTTCCAGACAAAAATTATGAATTTCCAGTTTTTTTGTGGAATTAAAAATCACAATAATTTAACTTAAAATGTTAAAATAAATTAAATTTGCATGACTATTTCAAAAAACCTTTTATAAATGTACTACAGACAGTTACCTGTGTTCGACACACACCACAATCAAGAGAACAGTAATAAGTTATAATTAACTGGAACTATTTTTAAAATTAATTGCTAATATTTAATTTTCGTAAAGTGAATGGTTCTGCAATTTGTCCAAAATTAAATCGCTAAGCCTGCAACCATAAACATGCAACTCCAGCCCAGAAGTCAAGCTATTCAAGTAGACAATGTCCACAAAAGCCTGCAAACTACTATTACTAAGCCTAAAGTTTGTTCTACAATTTTGAATTTCCAGTCACCAGAAGCAATTTCCCTGACTTTTCCAGGTTTTCCCTGACCACTTCGAAATTCCCTGATTTTCCAGGCATTCCCTGACTTTTCCAGGTATTCCCTGTTTTCCAGGCCTGTAGCAACCCTGACCTAGTTATCAAGTGAATTAACATGTTTTCCTTTGTCTTAAATGTTGCAAAATATCCTTGAACTCCACATAACTCACAAAGAACAAAAAGCTATTGAAGGAAGGAAGCCATTGCACGCAGACAGCAGTAATCAGCCGAGTATCGGCCACCTCTCTTGGTCATCTCCTCGTTACAGAAGCTTCCAGGGGATGAGCCCACATTAATCGACCTAAGTGAACAATATAAGGCCCCCCCCCCCCCCAAACCCAGGAAGGGTCACAAGCTTGCCCATGAGGGAAAGTCATGTTTTCCCATACCTTGAAGGATCTCTGCCGCCAACAAGTAACCCTCTCGAGTCCGATCAAGACACAGCCACGCTCGGTCCTGCTGCACAAGCACATCCAGGAGCTGATCGTCGACGACCAAGCAGCCTCCAAGCCGAAAGGGCCGTCCTCAGAAAGAAAGCAACAACTCCTGCAGTAGTTCTTTTGATAACAGGTGAATGACTACAAAACCTAGCGACCTAATTAAGAAAAGAGGCCCGATCCCCCACTCATCGCCCCAGAGGACCGAGATTAGCAAGTTGTCTAACCCCTCTCTCCGGAGGGCGTAGCTCCCCTCTGCCCCCAGCAGGGACACCACAGACACTCAGTTCTACCACTTCACCAAGCTAGCCCTGCTTCACTCCATGTTTGGAAAGTCACACGCACTTGGCGATTGGGGCGAAACAGTTCAATGTAATCACGCGAGGCAGCGGCCGCCAACCTGACGTGCGCGCCGCGAGAAGCTGCAGCAGGTGAGTGATTGCAAGACAACACTACAATACTGCAGCAGTCAAGCTGTACTATCAGGTTTTTCAATCGTTTTGATGTGATCAACGTACTTCTTCGGTATCATCATACAGAGTACAAGCCAAACCCGCTTAAATAATCTATCATTTTTATTATAACAAGATATTTTCCGCTAAATGATAACACAATCTGAATGCAATTTTGGGCGATTTTTTGTGTTCCGAGGGTCAAAATTGGCTAAATTCAGAAATAGCGAGAACTCGGCTATAGTGAGGACCAAACCCGGAACAGTAATACCTCGTTATAACGGGACTCTACTGTACATCATTAAGAAGGATCTAAGAACACAAACTGTTACGCAACGCTGTCTAAGCACTTGCTGTAAAATTTTTAGAAATTAAGCAACTATTAAAAGCTTGTTTGGTGTCAATTTCTTCAGAAATATTCTGCCTATTAAATAAAAGCATTACTACTATCTTGAAATTGTCTGTTTTACGTCAGAGACAGTTTAACATGAACTTTAACAAACAAAAATACACCTTAACAAAAAAAAAACTTCTTAAGGGGTTGAAGTTAGGTAGTTTGGCGGCGGCGACGAAGACTGCAACAAATTTCTCTTTCTCAGAAACCATGGTGTTCCATGAGTTTAACACCAAACAATTCTGGACGAATTCCCAACAAAAACAGCAGTTAATGCGTAGCACGACTTGCTACGCGGCCATCTTGAGTTAACACTGACACTTCCAGCAGCGAACCTGTTTCTTGGCCGCTGCACGTCTTGATGCAAGAATGACAGGAGTTCACTTGCAGAGTTCAAGGACAACACGCTATGTACAACTATATACAAGTCACCAAACATCCCGCCCACCTTGAAATCACATGTTTCAATTCAGTCTAGTGGCAGGGGACACAGCTTTGTAATGGGTCGGGTAAGTAGCCCTTGACTGGTATGAAGCTGAGCCACACAGAGTATACCATTGACACCGGGAAAAGTGTGAGTCACGTGACCAAGCTTCCAACGAAGTGGGGGCATGTTAGGGTCCTGAGTAAACACCAAGGTATTAGGCTCTACATTCACAGTGGTTTTCGTCCACTTGGACCGGAGTTGCAGCTGGTTGAGGTAATCCTTATGCCACCGGCGCCAAAAACATTGACGAGCCTGCTAAAGAAGATTCCACCTTGAAAGCCGATTTGGAGGTACTGATATTAAATCCTGTTCAGGTAACATTTGTGAAGGTCTCAACGTGAGGAAGTGACTGGGTGTAAGGGTGGATAGATCACTGGGATCTGAAGACAGGTGTTAATGGACGTGAGTTCAGAACTGCTTCTACTTGCGTAAGAAAAGTGTAAAATTCTTCATAAGTCAGCAGTTGGTTACCTATTACCTTCTTTAAGTGTGTCTTTGCTGATTTCACACCAGCCTCCCACAGGCCTCCAAAGTGAGGTGCACCTGGTGGATTGAAGTGCCACGTTATTCCTTCATTGCTCAAGGCAGAGGAAACAGCTGCACAATTGGCTGAGTCTTGAAGGAAAGTCTGCAGAGCCTTCAGCTGGTGATTGGCACCCACAAAGTTTGTACCATAGTCACTGAACAAGTCTGTGGGGCATCCACGATGAGTTACAAACCGGCGAAAGGCTGCAAAAAAGCCTCGGTGGACAAATCTGAGACTAGTTCCAGATGGACTGCTTTGGTGGTGAAGCATACGAATAAACAGATATATGCCCGAAAAGAACGAGGTTTCAGAGCTCGGGCCATTATTGTCGTGAAGGGGTCTGCGTAATCCACCCCAGCCATCAGAAATGGTTTGGCCTGAGTCACTAGTGAAGCTGGGAGATTACCCATATGAGGTGTTGCCGGGCTTGGCCTGCAGCGAAAACAAATGAAACGCCAGTGCAGTTGCTGTCTGACTACGTTTCTGCCATTAACAAGCCAGAAATCCTGTTGGAGAACAGAAAGCAGGTGCTGGGGACCAATGCTGGGGACCAGGGTGCAATAAATCATGGTGAAGCTGATCAATGATCAGCTCCGTCAGACGACACTCCTTGGGCAGCAAGATAGGATGCTTCTCACAATATGGCAAGTTTGATGCCTGCGACCGACCACCCTCAACACTTCTTCTGAATCAATAAAAGGGTTGAACCTTCAGAGAGAAGATGGACATTCACTCTTTTCAACATTCATCAGTTCAGCAGCCAACTCGACAGCCTGAGTCCTCTTCACCCATACCAGCAAGGCTGCTTGAAGCTCACTTGCCTGAAGTGGTCCACAGAGTTGCTCCTTCCCACACTGTGCAGCCCGGATGAAGCGGAAACAGCACGCAGTTACCCGCTTGATTTTTTTGAGGGATGAGAAACGTTGCAACAGAGAAAAATCAACTTTGGCGACAGCCCCAGCAAAGAGTCCAGAAGGTTGCCTCTGCTCTTCTATAAGCAGGTCAGCATCTACAACAGGAGACGTTCTGCTCTGCATAGGCCATGTTGACGAGTCTTCCTGGAGCCAAGATGGCCCTGCCCACCACAAAGGATGATCAACTAGTTGAGAAGGCAGCAGACCTCTGGAGGCACAGTCAGCAGGGTTTTCTTCAGATGGAACATGGTGCCACCACTCAGGTGACGTTTCGGTTTGTATTTATCACACACGATTGGCCACAAATGTCTTCCATCGATGAGATGATGAACGTATCCAAGCCAACGTGACCGTAGAATCAGTCCATGCACAGATTTTGTTAACCTTGAAGCATGAAGAGAATATGTTCAATATATAGTGCAGTGTTTTTGAGAGCAGTACTGCTGCACATAGCTCCAGGCGAGGTAGTGATACTCTTTTGGTCGGTGCCACCTTTGAACGACCCATTAATAAATGTATTCAAGCTGGACCGTAGCATGGCAACTCACGAAGATACACCACTGCAGCATATCCAAGTTCAGAGCTGTTTGAAAATCCATTTATCTCCAGAACTGAGTCTGGGGCAGTCACCAGGGGGCCTCTGGGAATGGAGATACTTTCCAGTAAGACCAGCTGTTCCTTAAACTGAAACCGTTTCTGTAGCCTGCCAGGCAACTCCATGTCCCAGTCTACACCCTCCAACCACAGCTCTTGAATCATAGCTTTCGCTAGCAATGACAATGGAGACAACCACCCTATTCCTCTTTTCGTATTTTGATTGTTTGTTGGATTTACCCTGCATGAAAAACTATCCGACTTAAGAGTTCCACTGAAGACCAAGTACCTTGAGATTGATATGGTCAACAGAATTAAAGATATGGGAAATTGGTTGTTGAAGCTGAGAGGATGGTAAATTTTCTAAAAATTCTGAACTGATACTGACAAATTTTCTGAGGTGGAAACCACCAGAATGCAACATATTTACTAACTCTTGTTAGAGTTGCAAGGCTTCCTGCAGGGATGCTGCTCCTGTCACCACATCATCCACATAGGTGTCTGAAACAAGAACATCTGCAGCATGAGGATAATTGGGTCTCTCATCCTTGGCCATCTGGTGAAGCGTACGGATGACCAGAAAAGGAGCTGCAGACACACAGTACGTAACAGTCTTCAGGCGATATTCCTGAATTGGGTCACCCTCCATGAAATGCCACAGAATCCGATGATAGTCCTGCTGTCGACGATCCAGGCGCACTTGCCGGTACATTTGCTGAATGTCTGCTGTAAACGCAATATGGTGCAGGCACAAGCACAGAATAAGATTGCTGATCTTACATTGCAGTTTCTTCCCAGAAAACAAGGCATCATTGAGAGAGCACCCAGAGGAGGTTCTCGCAGAGGCATCAAATACCACCCTCAGCTTAGTCGTTGTGCTGTCGGGTTTCAACACCCCGTGATGCGGTATGTAATAGGTAGAACTCACCCCAAGCTCAGAACGTGGTACCTCCTCCATGTGGCCTGCAGTGAGGTAATCTCTCATGAAGTCATCATAGAGAACCTTTATCTCAGACTGACGATGAAGTTTTCGTTCCAAACGCTGAAGCCGGTTGAGAGCCTGTGACCTTGACTGTCCCAGTTCTGGAGCAGATGTCTTGAATGTCAGTGCTACAGTGTTATGTCCATCAGGCCCCCGCTTGTGTGTGTGCCTAAACATTTCTTCACATTGTCGTTCATCTGCTGTGTCAGGAACCACAGTAGGAACTTCCCCTAACTTCCAAAAATTTTGTACAGTGTCCTCGAGAGGCATGAGTGAGGCATAAAGGCTTGCTGCTAAGAGAGCTGATGTTACACTTGGTGTCAACTGTACCTTTCCCATGACGAGCCACCCAAATACAGAATTTAATGCCACAGGAGAGCCAGGATCTCCTTCAATTCGACCACCCATCAGTAGGAGAGGAAACAATTCTGCCCCCAGGAGTAAATCTACTGGCTGCGGTGTTCCAAAATGGGGGTCTGCCAGCTTCAGGTTGGACAGATGTCCCCAATGATCAACAGCGAGGTCAGTGTTTGGCAGTGTATCACTGATCTTGTTTAACACCAGTGTGTCGATTGTGTACATCAAGGACTTGTCACTAACTGGCTGGAGGTGACATGTAGTAGTGATTCCTTTTACTGATGGAATAGGCACACCAGACAGTCCCTGCACTGCACGAGAGCAATTATGCCGAGGCAAACCTAGCTTCTGGAGACAACTACTAGTTATCAAGTCTAGAAGAGCTCAACAAGCCTGAATGGTTCCGCTTGCATCTCTTACCCCAACACTTGTGGTAGCTAACAGGACAAATGAAGTCTTTCCGATGCTTGTCAACGTTGTTGTGGGTGGGTGGCGGCCACCAACCTCCTCTATACTGGCAACGTCCTCCAAGGTACGGGTGTCTTCTGTACCTGGATGGTGAGCTGTTGGTGGTGCCTCTTCGAAGTGGAGTAAGGTATGGTGGCGCGCACCACATATTTTGCAGTTTGTTTTTGAGAAACAATCCACAGCTTTGTGGAACTAGCGCAAACAATTAATGCACAGGTTGTACTTCTTAACAAATGTAAACCGTTCTCTATAAAAGGTATGACTAAACTGTGGGAATTGCACCAACGAATGAGGTTCCTGACAGTAGAGACACTGCTGCATTGATTCCTTCGAGCGCCCAAGGAACAAATGTGTAGAGGGCAAGTCATGTCCAACCGACTTGCCCACAGACAAATGGCTCTGTTTCTGAACAGGCCTATGTTTCTGTCCACTACCCTAAGGCCTCTAACATTCGCTGTCTTCCTTCCAAGAAAGTCAAAAAGTGTTCTAATGTGGGTAGGTTAGAGGGATCTACCAGTGTCAACTTCCATTCTCTGCGAAGATTGGTGTCCAACTTCTGCTCTAGTAAGTATATTACAAGGGGTCCCAAGTGTTCACAGGTATACCCAAAACCTCTAATGCAGCAACATTTTCATGAATAACAGATATCAGGTGAACCAAGGTGGAAGAAGTCATAGAAACTGTTGGTGCATTTGCCAAGGCATCTAAGTGGCGATTTACAATTAACCTCTTGTTGTTGTAACGCCTCTGAAGCAACTTCCAAGCTATGTCGAAATTTTCCTCCGTCAGAGGAAGCGACTGTATTAGGGATAATGGTTCCCCCTGTAATGAAGACTTCAAATAAGACAGCCGCTCGACATTGCTCAGATGAGCGTGTTTTGAAACCAGTGCCTCAAAGAGGTTGGAAAAGTTTTGCCAACCCCTTATGTCCCCACCGAACACTGGCAACTTGATTGTGGGTAAAGCTATTCTTGATGCCTGCGAGGGACAGGCACTTTTGCCACTGCCCCTGGACCTGGCCATTTTTTGGAGAGAATCGGCAACAGCCCGTATTTTATAATATTGAGCCGAACTCCAAGGAAACGACTCCAAAGGCTTAAGGCCTATATTACCATTTAACTAAAAACAGACACTCACATGACAAGTCCAACATTCGGGGCAAGTCCCCTCCAGTTCAAATAACCAATGCTTATAGCGAATTAATGAACAGGTTCCTCTCGAGCAAAGAAAACATGCATGTGACGTCAATAACCTGCATTTAATGTTCACTTTTACCAGAAAACACAGTTGCCACTCGGGCCATTACAAAATCTGAACAATTATTGACATTCACTTTTTCATAAAGGTACACTGGTCTCGTTGACATTACATTCGTTAAAAATTTATTACAACTCTATGCACTTTACCATTTTGTTCCCCCACAATTCAATCCAATCGCACCACACTCCCGAATAAATGCTTCGTGAACGACGTGCCATACGGTCACTTATTCAGACGTTTTAAGAAAACTATTGGTTTAAACCACATTTTGGACAACAGGGCGCTATGAACTATGCTTCGCTGGAATCCGACAGTAAATATCCAAAAAGGGCCTCCAACCAGGCATGAACTTCTCCCGCTCCTTCTCAATATTAGGGAAGCAGGACGATAATCGCGGCTAGATGAACGGGCCTCAAGCTAAGGTGGATGGGAAAACTCACCCAAATAACTCCACAGATAGTCGTGGGAAGCCACTCACTCACAGAACAGCAAGACAGGCGATCCAAAACCAGAAGTTTCGCGGGCCACTTAGGCCGCGACTTGCAATACTCCCGCATGCCGGTGACGATTCATGGTCTTCGTCAAACACCACGGTACAATAGGACCACACTCCGGCCTCTCTAGCACTCAATGTTTACACATCCACGTCTGTCCTAAGAGTGAGCGCTCTCCGCACGCATCGCGAGTCAGCTGCTCGCTTCCTTCGCGTCCCTACCGCCAGCAGACGGAACTAGGCCTCCCTCCCCCCTCCAGGCCCATCCCTTCCATGGCCAGTGGAGAAGGCGGACCGGGGAAAAAGGGAAAGACATATCGCCGTTAACCGGGGCAACCCTTTTCGCTAAACAGCCTACCAGACCAGGCAAACATGAGAGGAAGAAATAAGAAATGATCGTTGGAGATAAGCTAGGGAGGTTGCGAGCGGAAGTAGTCAAGGTCAATACCTTACGTCCGTATGTCACAGCGTAGGGGCAGCAGCCAGCTGCTAGTCTGATAGTTACTCTACCCTCCTACAAAGTTACAAAGGTATAAAAATAATTTTCCTCGTATACATGAATAAAAACGGTACTTTAATTAACAATCCTTCTGGGTCACTGTACATTATGTGAACACATTTTAACACTACTAATTTTAAAATTTAATTTTATGTATTTAAATTGCATCATAGAACACATAATTTACAGCTTTATTATTACACAAATTGTCATATTATAAAGCAATAACATTTTAATCATGTTCTACAGAGTTACCGTATCTACTCGCGTAATCGCCGCATATTTTTGACCAAATTTTAGGCCCAAAAAATGGGGTGCGGCCATTATGAGGGGTTTTCAAAAAAATACTATTCTAAATTTTTTTGGTGTACAATATAACAAATGTAAATTTTTTTCCATATTTACTCGTTCATAACGTCACCATTTCTTCTAAAATAAAGAAAAAGATTTTGTCGGTTTATAATAAACATGGAAAAATTAAAACTACAAAATCTTGTTAATCCATTCATGTGCGTCTCTCAATGAAAATCGTTTAAAATTATCCCGCATAAGACGTTTACATTTTACGGTCCATTACATGTACGCTATTATTTCCCATAAAGTAGTTTATAAAAAAATTCGATTCACGCTTAAAACGTTACAACTCTCCAGACGCCGTTACGTTATCAACAGAGCATCATCAACCAGCGAGCGTGACTCATCCTGTCCGGCTTGGGCATGGATGTTGTGTTGTTCTTTTACCACCCATATCGGCCCTTGAAAACATCGTTGTTAAAGGGGCGTAAAACCTTCTCACCAATTTTTCTACATCGCAATTCAAAGCAATGATTTTTAATTAGTACTTTTAATGTCCGGGACAATTTGTTTTGCAACCGTGAATTCATTGTACATACCAGAACAAAATAATTTTCCGTTCATGTGTCATTATAACCCGTGGTTACCGTCATTTCACAAGCACCAAGCTGAAATGTTTGTTTACGACACACGTGCGTGCCTTGCTCGCCGGGCAAAGAGGGAGGAAAGATAAAGAAGTGAGAGGTCGGCCTGCTGCGTTGCATCTTTACTCGTGCGTCGCGCGCCTCGCTAGCATTTTATCTCACGGAACTTACCAGATATTTACTGTGGGATTATTAAAGGCTAAGTAGCGATGGACGACTACGTTATAAAGTTTAATACTGTTCTAAAATATAATGTGATGAATTTAAATCCAGCAGAAACGATTTTTTATGTCAAGAAATAATTAATTAAAAATTATTACAAATTTTTTAAAAATTCTGTCCAAGTTATCCGAAGTCCGGGACATCGAGATCCGAGTTATCGAGGGTTCACTGTACTCCAGTTCGTGGCTCGTGCACATGCGTCTTTTCGTAACTGCATCTAGTTCACAGTTTCAGAGGAAAGCACAAAATCTTGCGAAGGATTTAGTCACGGGTTCCGTTTCCACAGAACTCGTGAGATCGTCACATGAAACAACACAGCGACAGGCTGTCGCATGCTGTGCCGTTCCTGCCTTTCGTTCTTCTTTTCCTTTCTTTGTATGCAATGCGCACACACACATGCCCACATGCATGCAGGCACGCACGCACACACACCCACACACACGCAAGAACTCGAGCGCTGTGCACAAGCAGATAGCAAGGAAGTCTCAAGGTCAGCACAACACTGGTAGGAGCGGTAATGAACAGAGCCAGGGCTGTACAATGACACATGGCACAGCTTTGTCCTTAGATTTCACAAAAGTCACTGACTTCTCTATCAAAATGACTTTGAATTACTAGGACTTGATCCCTGTTTGGGCCAGAAAAAAGCTTCAAATTACAAATTAATCGAATTTCAAACTAACCAAACTCCACAGCATGTGAAATCCTATCCTTACCTTCAGGACCAAATGAAGGCTTCAATTTATTTCAAATTAACCGAGTTTGAATTAACAAGGTTTCACTGTACAGTACTCAATTCACTGTCTCATATACGTCAGTAATAACAGCCAATCAACTAACATGTACAGTACTGAATAGGTAAGCACTTGCAATTAATGAAAACATACACAGTACAATCCCGTACAAAATACAAGTTTCTGCCTTCTGTTACAATGAAACTAACATTAGACACGTGTTCACACTTTGTGCCTATGTTACACACAATCTGTCCACACACAGAGTGAATCAGACTAAAGCAGGTGCAACACGTATTGAAAGCTAGAGTGCCACAAACCACATTCAAACTCACCAAATATCAATACAGAAATAATAATGATGATTGCTGATAAATATTGTTGATTGATGATTGATGATGAATGGGATGATGATGATAATAATTAATAATAATAACAAATAACACCACCTAATGATACAGTTAAAAAAAGAGGGTGGGAATAGTGTGGCTTAAAATTGAGAAATAAGGTTAGTATGATATACAGTAAAATAATTATTTTTAATATTATTTACAGCAACTTTGGACTTACCTAAAACAAATACTCAAGCAGAACAAAACTCTATACTAAAAAGAGAGATTTGGGATCAGAACATGCACAACACAATTACGAAACTGAGCACAAATTTTATTTATGGTGCAAACTATAGCTGATTAAAAATAATAACTTGTCTTATCCCGTGTATACACGTGACAAACCAAATATTTCCAGAATATTAAAATGTTTTCACATCATGAAAAGTCAGCAGTGAAGAGGTAACTAATGTCCTGTGAGGATCATCTCCTTGGTTCATTATAAATCATCACACAGCACACTTACCTGAACTGCTTGTGAAAATGCACCACTATTTACACGTATAATCAAGGCACTAATTAATTTACAATATACAGAGGAACTGCTGGCATGTAATGCGAAGTTCTGTCACAGCTGATAAAACACACTGCCACATATCGTACCATGTTGTTAGCTGTATGTTGATTACAACACACAGTCTTAATTCTGCTGTCTTACACAGAGAGCATTCATTCATCTGTACAAATATTGTTCACAGGTGACATGCCTTCAGCTTTTCACTTGAACTACCATCCACAACTAAGACAAACTTAAACATTCTTCTATAAAATGCACAGTGTGTACACAGCAGTCAGTCTTCATGGAAATAGATAAGAAAGAGAAGAACATGAGCTTGTAAGACGTGTGATGTACATCAGCTTTTCTTGAACAGAAATGCTGTCAACTTGGACGAGGCACTTGCCGGTCTCTTCGCTGGCTGCTTCTCCTCGTCTGCCAACTTCCGCTTGACTCCGTGGTCATCTCCGGCCTCTGCGCTGGTTGTTGTCTCGGGGGCCTGCTCTTCTGTACCATTCTCGCTCGCAATCTTTGCCTGCGACACACACCACACAGTCTCCATGAGCCTACTTAATCTTCACACCAAACATTACGTCACAACTGACTGGGACTAATACAGATGAAGACTATGGAGCTAGATAGAGTGACTATTTCTGACATGTCTACATATTATTTCAGCTTAGACAACTACAATTCACACCAACAATGGTCCGGTCATCTATCAAATCATCTTGAATATATTGTTAAGATTATTAACACTCACAGAAACTCCACAATGTAAAGTATTTTGCCACTGCATAACTGCTTCATATTCAGCATTACAAACAGGGAACAGTTAGAAAATCAGTAAACCCTTGTTTAGAAAGGCTTACAAAGGAATTTACGGAAACACACATACAGTAGTAAAATCTGCAGCACATGGGTGTTCGACAACAGCCTCCTCGTAACGCGACCAGAGGTAGAGCTTACCTGCTAACTATGGGAAGTTCAAGGGATGGAGATTTTCCCATAGGAATCAACAATTCATGATAAAGTGGAGGGTCTGGGAAAAAATTTCCATTAGAAGGTGCAAAATGGTGCTTCTTAAGCACTTATTTTGAGTAACCATTAAAAAAAATGCTGGCAGAAATGGTAATATTTTTAATAGGCTATTTGAAAGACAAAGACTGAGATTTTCCTATCAACTAATACATAGGTTGAAAGTGCCAAAAAAGGAGGTTGTTTTATCACTTGAGTGATTCAAAATTTGCTATGCTATGACACATGACTAAATACACATAATTTTACAGTCAGACAGTTATTCTTAACCAACCTGCACAATATACTTATGACCATTTACTTTTCTTTTGGCTTGCAGTAGTGGCAGACTATGCTTTCTTCAAAGATGTTGAATTAAATTTAACAGCAACCTTGCTGACGAGATTTTGCCGGGAGCGCGTCAGTAGCCCTAAAATCACTAGCCCTAAAGTCAGTAGCCCTAAAGTCAGTAGCCCTAAAGTCACTAGCCCTAAAGTCACTAGCCCTAAAGTCAGTAGCCCTAAAGTCAGTAGCCCTAAAGTCACTAGCCCTAAAGTCACTAGCCCTAATTCGCGCCATTCAGTTTCAAATGTTTGTGTATGATTGGAAAAGAACGCAAGAAGTTACTACGCTTTCTCACAGATATCTCTCCTGTCCGGAACTCCAGTTAAGTGCGGAGCCAAAAACATTTCCCTTCACGTAATATTATGATTTTCTTTGTAATAATGAGGTATGAGTTGAAGACAAACGTTTGCAGTTTAAAAGTATTTTTAACTGCATTGAAATATTTTTTTCTAACGAAATAAATGATAAAAATTGATAGAAAATTATAGTATTAAGCAGTAGATGTTATAAGATATTGCCACTGTTCAAGTATCCCATTTAAAATACACATTTTTCTTCTCGTAGGCGTTAATTTGATTCAGTAATTTTTCCTTGGGCAATTGAAAATTGTTAACAATAACAGTTATTGTGTCTAAATGAAGTAAATAAATTTGGCCGAATGCTATAAATGGTGACATACTACAAGAAAATCTCAGTAGTTGTATATTATATCGTAAATGTATACAAGTCAGAATAAAATCGTTCTGCTAGGCGGTTAAGTAACAATGGGAAATTAAATCCAAAATTAATGTTATAATGTGATTATTAAATTCGATTCTAAAAGAATGCCATTTCAATTTTCTCATACAAAGAAATACTTTACAGCACAGAAATTCCACTTGCACAATAATCATGCGCTAAACGTCACATTGCCTGAAAATGAACAGTTTGCAATAAAACATCAGTTTCGCTGAAAGAGCTAGTTTCGGTGTACACAAAAGAAATTCTTGGGTCCTCCAGCTGTGCAACCCAGCCTACTTGTGCATGTACTCTAGATTGTCTTCTAGGTGTTGTAATGACACACACTTCGATTTCATTCAAATTATATATAAAGACTTTCTTGGCAATGCGAATAGCAATTTGGTCCAAAGAAACTCTGTCTGGAGTATGAGCATTACATTTTGTAATATCCTGTATGATCGTCCTTTATTATTACATTTGGTATTAACAAAAAACCTTGATCTAAAACCAGATAAACAATAAATTGGGACAAATGTGTGTATTTAACTATTTCATTACTTACGACTAGAACATATACTTAAAGTGCTTTGAAGGTATGCTGTGACTTGAATGAAAAGTGGGCGTATTCCTAGATTTCTTATATTTCTAGGTGATCTGCCTTGGCCGAATAATGTTAAACTTTTAACTCATAAATGACGATTTTCTAACCTAACGTAAGGCTACCATATTGTAAATTTGTTATAATAGTTTGCATTTAATACTTAATACAATTTTATGTTGATTTTTACCTGCCTTTAAGAGGTCTAATAATAAATAACGACAATATTACAAACATTGTTTTAGATAATAAAAAAATTGGACTTCAAATAATCGTAAATATTTACCATAGCATTTAAGGCGGACAGATATTTCAAATTATATTAAAAAAACACACGTTCGCTAATCTCACAGTTCTCTGTTGTCCACTCTGAATTTAGATGGAACACAAAATTTACTATCAACAACTTGTTTTATATTAAACTAACCTTTAAATACGTATACCAAGGTTGTATAGCTACAAATTTTAGGCTATTTTTACCTCATGTATCAAAATTTAGTAACTTCAAGAGATAAACATATTGAACGTATTATTCAATTTTTTTTAATGGGACATTTTTATACTTCTCACACATATCCACAATTAAAATATCAATTATTACAGTTGACTGAACTTTTCACAGCATAACTATTATGCTGACAAGTAACTGGACTTGAAATATACACCGTCAATAATTTATGATTTTGGAATAGCTGGGCACTGACTTCTTAAACGAAATCTTATTTTTATCTACCTTAGATCGAATTTTTTCTTTAATTTAAAACATTTA